>PVKA01046167.1:0-15096 GCA_004027165.1 Ctenomys sociabilis | reverse complement strand
GTTGTAGAAAGAAAAAATCAGGATGTGTGTGTATAGACAGTACAGTTGGGATAGATAACGCTGTGCTTCTACATAATTCTATGAGAGGCAAGATCTGCACTAATGGTGGTTGGACAGGATATTATGTCGGCTTTTAGTGCTATGGTCATCCACTAAGTAAATAATTATTGAATCTTTGATATAATTCAGCTATAAAAAACCTGTAAATATAATTTCATGTATGCACCTTGTACAGTACCAAAACGTTATGAAAACAGTTTGCAATGTATTAATTCATCGACTCTGTATGGTTAAGGTGTCTTGAGACTGTCTGATTGACATTTGTATTTTAATAAAATAAAAATAAATGGAAAAAAAAGATAAAAAAAAATTGAAAGTCATAACACAACTAAATGGAAAGCAAGAACTTAAGGATTAAACAACAGATAGAGAGCAAGGAAAAAAGCTAGGAAATGTGCCAAGGGCAAAATCAAACATCTATATGCAGAAGACGGTTTACGCATTGGTTTTGAAAATTTCCATCAGGTTTTTTAATCTAACAGTTAATTAGCATTATTCTCAACCTAGGTATATATGCTGATACCTGTGACATAAGCAACTGCACTGAGGATAGCAATGTGTAACACTAGGGCAAAGCTTGGAATGTCTATCATTCTGGTATTCTAAAAGCATACTGCTTCTAATGTCATATCAATTACTGTTATACTCTCTCTCTCTCAAGTAAATGTTTCTTTTTAAAAAAGAAGTAATAAAAGAAAACAAGAGACAAGAAAAATGTCGTAAGCATCCTGCTACAATGTTGTATATGGTTATATTTCTGAATTTCTTTGTAAAAATGTGTAATTGCTTCTCTTTTTAATTTTCTATTTTTTCACATTTGATATGTATTTAAGGTTTAACAGATCAATGACTGTTTGAAAATAACTGTTCTATGTTATGTCCATGGTGTTTGATATTCAGCACATAGTGATGTTAAACTCAACTTCCTATGTTGTAGTACAATAATATCATTAAGCTTCTCTTCTGGAAAGTTAACAACTTAAGATTGCAGACAAAAACTTAGAAAAATAAAGGGCTACAAGGATAGCAAACATTGGGGCCCTAGCCCTTCAAGGTCAGAAAGGACTCAGGATATAAGAGAACCTGTACTGTTACATCCTGTAACTCAGTGGTGTCTCATATTTTCTGTTCAAGAAATGGGGCCACAGAGGAAAGAAATCCATGATGTAGAGTGTGCTTAAGGACAGTCACCCAGAGAGGAAACATTCTCTCAGGCTTTCACAAAAAGCAAATCAGTCAAGCAATGCCCATGACTCATCCAGATGGCTGACACTGGCAAAAGATCTACAAACTGCTCTTCCTGGTTTCAGAGTAAATCCTGAGGGGATATGGCTGACCATGTCAGATACAAAAGTTATATTTTTTCTTATATAGGTCTTGCTTTGCTTGGTCTTAATCATCCAATAGCAAAATATAAACACGTGGTGAAAAATGTAAAGCCATATTAATATGCTGATCTGCAAAAAGGTTCAAGTCAACAACGTCTGACATTTCCAGTCCTGTAGATAGCCCAGTACTATTATGTTCTACTAGATTGTATTGGATTATTATGCTGAATTCACCCACCTTCAATATTTGAACAGCAAAGGGATACCCATCTCTGACAAAACTAAACCAAAAAGGGAGATATAAATGAAGGACCATTTTGTAGTAAAAAAAAATATATATTCTTCTCTGTATATAGTTTAAATATAAAGCTACTTTAAAAGGGGGGGCATGGAGATAGCTCAGTAAAATGAGCACTTGCCGGCAAGTGCAAGATCCTTAGTTCAATCCACTATACTGAAAAAAAGAAATATATACACCTACTTTCCCTTAGTTATGAGAAGAAAAATTTGTACTAATAGTGTTTAGACAAGATATCAAGATATAATTTCTGCATCTTGCACTATGAGTAGCTACTATGAGGACAACATGTAACATATTAATGATTTTTAACTGTCCTACCAGCCTGTTTTGAAAGTGTCTCATCCCTATTTCTTTATCAGTAAAATGAATTCTTTCAAAAATAATAATTTCAAGGCCAGGGAGACGGCTCAGTAGGGCCTGAGTTCAACCCCCAGTTCTGCATAAATAAATAAATAAATATCAATCAATCAATCAATCAATCAATCAGTAAAATAAAAGAATACATTTATGGAGGATCACTTTAAGATTGAATGCTCTTAGGCCAGGGAGATAACTCATTAGAATACACCCCTGCCTGGTAAGCACAAGTTCCTGTGTTAGATCTCCAGTATGAAAATAAGAAGCAAGAACAAAATTGACTGGTCTGATCCACTCAGACTCTAGTGAGGCAGATATATCACAAGATGGTAGAACAGCAGAACAGGAATTAGGAAAAGAAAAATGGAGGAAAAAATTGCATGATTGTGCTCGTGGAAATGCATTCACTGATCATATCAAACGCAAGAGTAAATAAAAGACAAATTGCACATGTCAGATGTCATAATAAGAGAAGTCACAGTCAGCTATCACATCACACTTGTTGGAATGACTTTTTAAAAGTCAATAAGTAAATGTGGAAAAGAAATTAAGAAGACATTCACATATATTGTTGCTCAGAAAGAAAATTGATAAAGTTAGTATAGAAGTCACTATGAGGATTTTTCCAAAAGTTAAGAATGAAACTGTCACACAAAACAATATTATTTCCTCATTTCTGGACACATAAGAAAAGATAGAAAAATTCATTATAGGGAAGAATTATTCTCCAATAGCATAATTATTATATCACTGTCAATAGTCAACCTATGACACAATATATTTTTATTGTTAGATTAATAGATTATAAAAAGATTTATAGTAACATTTAGAAATTATTATTCAGTTTTTATAAAGAACACAATTATGTCTCTTGTAGCAATTTGTGTAAATCTAGAGGATATTTTGCTAAGGGAAGTAAGACATAAAATATTTAGACTGCATGATGCCAGTACTATATAGACTGGATTCTAAAGAAGTCTGTTTCAAAAGACAGTCAGGTGTGAGAAGTACTTCCCTCAGGTCATGAACGCAGGAGTTGTACCTTAACAAACAGAAGGCATCTTTGCCTTGTCCAAAGGAAGTCATGGATTTCCTGATGTGAGTCCACAATTTCTGAGACTCAGAAACTAAGACAGGAAACCTCAAGAACTGAGAAATAGCTCACCTATCAGAAATGAGGTGGATCAGTGTTGCATGCGGGCTAGAAACAGCCACCAGGCAGATCCCAGGAGAGGAGATTGGCCCAGAGTCAGAGAGCTCAAAATAGAAGAAAAACAGCTTAGGAAAGTAAATTAATTTCCCCAAAGTTGTGTCTTATAAAATTAATTGATCAATAGATTTATGCAACAATAAATCCTAGCATATTTCATGAAATAAGATCTATAGATTTAGAGATGCATTTAGCAATAAAGTGTTTTCATATAATCTCAGGGTCAACATAGAAATACCTGTCAAAATCAAATAACACAAAAATATTACTCAACTCTCTTCTGAATTAATACTTCATTGGTTAACAAGAAATCCTATTCTGTAAAATAAAGTTACTGAAATGTATGAAAACACGTGTCTGAAACCCCAGCATAGAGAACACTTAGGTAAAAAAGATCACAAATCATTTAGAGCCAGTCCAGGGTACAAGGTGATTTCAAGTCCAGCCTGAACTGCATAGTAAAAGCTTGTCTCAAAAAGAGTAATAATATACATAAAATTATATTTCACTCTGAAGTAATAATAGTATTGTAGTGCTGTATAATCCTTTTATGAATGTGACAGGGAGATAAATATTACTTGGCCTAGTATTCCAAATTTTAAGAATAAGTGTAAGTAATACGATGAAGATTTCAAAGATGAGTTTGATTCACAGAAACAAGAACACTCGATGACCAACAGATAACATCATAATATGTAATAGCCTCCCTTATTATTTATATGCTCCTTTTAACCAAACTAAAGATTATAATTTCCTGTGATGTTTGATTTACACTAAAGTAATTTGTATCTGAAAGGTACAGGAACATGTCTCTGGAAGTAATGGTAAATAACTGTTTTGATATCAGTAGTATCAAAGCAATGGTGTGGGGACCTCCTTGGCTGTAAGGAACTTAAACAGTATGCATCTTCCCTCCCTATTGTCCTATGAGAAGCTTTTCCTTCCCTGAAATTGACCTGAAACATCCAGGTGATCGATAAGATATTTTCTCACAAATGCCGTAGTTCTTACCTCCTCTCAAAGATGGAATTCTCTAATAAGTGCAATTTGCTTCCACAATCACTTAGCCCTGAGTATCACCAATGAAAGTCAACCAAATGGATTCAGTTCAATACCAATGTTTACCTCCTAGAGGGGATTTCATCCTGTTAAATCATTTGCAACCTCACATTCTTAGTTCACAATGACTAATTTGTTCAGTAATATGCTTGATTTCAAAACAATAATAACTTACATATAAATCATTTCATTACTGGATTTAGGAAGAGAACACAAAATAGTAAAGGAAAAAACCAAAGTTAGTCATTTATAAAAGCAAATTAAGTTAAGTAAACACCACTTCACCTCAGATCAGCAGTTAAACATTAAAAAAAAAAAAACTAGGGTAAGGATGAGATGGATTACTGTTGCTGGAATATCATTTTCATAGACACCTACTAAATCAAGGGAAACTATAAAAGAAACTATCATAAAGCCTTGTGTTAATATATTAGGATAAAAAGTACAGGGAAAGGCAAAAGCATGAAGCTCTCAAGATCAATAGGATTGTTACATGGAAATATCTTCTTATATAGTGCCATCATAGGAGCAGGAATATTTGTATCTCCTAAGGGGGTACTGAAGTACTCCTCGCTGAACATTCCTGTCTCCCTGAGTATTTGGGTCCTTTGTGGCATATTGAACATGATCAATGGCCTCTGTGCTACAGAGATAGGGACCACTTTCCCTACAAGTGCAGCAAGCTATTTTCTCCTTAAAAGATCTCTTGGGGCTGTTGTTGCTTTCCTTTATATTTGGATCAAACTTTTTGCTTATTTCACAGGGTTGTCCATGCAAATGTTATTGGTAGCAAGCTATGTAATTCAGCCTTTCTATGATGGATGCTCACCTCCAGAGCTACCAAAGAAATGTCTAGCTTTTGCCATTTTGTGGTCATTGGGACTTCTGAATATTCAGGGGTTGAAAACAGTGTCCTGGTTTCAAACCATCAGCGCTTTGATGAAGATGGCTATTCTCTGCTTCATTTCCCTCACTGGGATTGTGCTGTTAGTTAGTGGGAAAAGGGAGAACTTGTCCAGGTTTCAGAACACCATGCATGCTGAACTTCCTGATGCTTCACAAACTGCAGAAGCCATTCTCCAAGGATTCTATGCATACATAGGAAGTTCACTACTGATCAACATGGCAGGTAAATTGCTTTCTTTAAAGATTATGTATAATGCATAAAGTTTTATTTGGCAGAGATGGGGATGATTAAATAGTAGTATTCTTCATTTCTGGAGTGAAATTTAATCTGTTCTTTACTGTGTGAGCATCATTGGACTTTCATATATAGACATTCACATAGGCTCAGAGAATTCATTGTTTATCAGTTTATACCCCTACTATTTGAGAGTTTTTGAAACGTTTCAATATACATGACAATTTTTGGCCCCTAGGTGTTGTTACATTTTAATCTGGCATTCTCATGCATTTTAAATGTTGCACAAGTAACGCATCTTTATAATCATCTTGCTATGTAAGCTTTTTTTAAAGATTAGTACTATTTCATCATTACCACAAAAATCTAGTTTCCTATGCAGAACCAAGCCAAATCAAAGGTGTGGGTCCACTTTATTACTTAGATATTTACTTTGAAATACTGCATAGCATGGCCATATACATGACTAGAAACCATAAAATATACCTCCTTGTATTTTCTTAATACTATGTCATTTGGTTCTTCCTATGTTAGTATTTGGTTGTGTAGAACATTCTTTTACCTGCTTCATTTCAATACGTTAATTCTTGAAATGTTTTCTGAGACTGCTACAATGATCCTGATCCCATGTGAATAAATTCTCATAGTTCTGTACATTTGTGACACTGACTATGGAATGGACCCAACTACATTACCAGAACTGAGTAATGGTTTCTTAAAGTTTGTGTCCACTTCATCCCCCAAAGCTTCATGTAGTCCTCGGTCAGACTTCATGAACTTGTGATTAACTCATGATTCACTGAGATTATGGGTGTGAGTGCTGCTGGGATTATGGGTGAGAGTATGACACCCAGCCTGGGTCACATAGCCTAAATGCAACATAGGACAGCCAGACATGCTCTCTACAATCTTTATTGCCTCTACTCTTATTTGTTTTCTTGCTCTTTGCTGCTGCCATGAAATGTTGCTCTCTGCTATGTGCTATTCTGCCTTGGACTCAGATGAGTATGGAAACCTTCATCTCATTATTGAAACCTCCAGTAATTGCAAGCTAAATAGTCCTTACCTTCCTTCATTTTGAGTGTCAGGTATTTGTTTTAGCAAAGAGAGAAGAGTAACTAAGACATGGTGGTACAACATTCTGGATCAAAGAAGAGATTGAATAAAGCATGACTTATTTCTTTCACGAATTCTATATTGACACATTGATATTATGAAAGAGATTACATATTGCATTACCCAGAATATCTTTGGAAACTTTTGTGCATTTTTGAGGCGGGGTCTTGCTATGTATTTCAGAAAAAATAATGATCTAAATGTATAATGCATACTGACAGCTATGGAGAAACTGCTTAAGCAAAAGGAAGGATAGAAAAGCAAAAATGATAAAAGAATAAAATGAAAATAAATGTTTCTCAATGAGAAGAGAAAAATGGTTGTAGGCAGGGGAAGGATTGTAAAGAAAAATCATGAACCAAGACATGTCATATATAGACACAAATTTCCTATGTTGACTAAGGTAGTTACATACATCTAAACTATACAGATCAAATTAATCTTTAAAAATGAAAAACTCCAGCACTATGGGAGGAATTGTGCACATTCAGGGAAGATTATTTGATAGAGAGGACTGACAAGGTGCAAAGCCATCAAAGCAGGAACAGTGCATTGTGCAAATTCCAGAATGAATAAAGAGAAGACAAAGATAGAAGAATAGGTACAAAGCATTACAAAGTGACAGTTTGGAGAGGTAAGGAGCTTTGGATGTTGTTCAAATACTATGTACTTTGTAGTGTTTATTTCTTTTTTGTAGTAGTAGTGCTTATTTCTGAGAGAAAATTTGTATATGTTACTATAATGTTTTATGGGAATTGTGTTATGAAAAGTACATAACATGCATTTCCCCTTTTTGAAAACATGGTGTACAACATTTATAAAAGACCACCTTAAATTTCTGTAGCACTGTGGCATTCTCACATAAACTCACATTTCACAATGTTGCATGCAAAATATTTACCTTTTTCTATAATTATGTTTATAGGAACATTTTAAATATATGTACTTATCATCTTCATCATAGGGAATGTGTAACTGTACACGATGTGTTTTTATTTCTCTTTTTTCCCCAAACCCCTTTCCTCTCATCAACCCAAATTCTCTTCCCCAGGTACAAAGCATTTTTATATTTCACTGTTATTAAAAATCATTTCAGAGAAAGAAAGCACAGCAAAAACAGCTCTTTTGCAAATATTTTTCATGGCCAGCTTCTCACTGTCTACAATGTATCTATTAAATTTGGTGTAGTAATATTTACAGTAATAATTACAGAGAGAGAGTGTACCTGAGGAGGAGGCTCGGGCCCAAATATAGAGTGAAAACTCTGGGCTCCATATTCCAAAAAAACACATTCAGAAGAGTGTATGAGTTCCTATGTAAGGTCTCAAGCAAATCAAGTTGAGTCATCCCACCTTATATAAGTTTGGCATAAAATATATCTCCTTTGAGGACTGTTTTGTTTCTTAAATAACTTTTTAAAGTTTATTTTTATTTTGGCAAATAACTTCAATAGTAAATAATGTTTTTATTCATCATGAGCAGTTAACAAATATACATGATACATGTTGTTTCTTCATTCCATTCCCCAACCCCAACTCTTGATCTCTTTCTTAACTTCCTAGTTAAATCAAGATCATTATTCTGCTAACACCATCAATCTATATTTTTCATTTATTTTTAGTACTAGGGATTGAACTCAGGACCTTGTGCTTGCCAGGCAGACACTTATACCACTGAGCTATTTCCTGAGGCCCATACATCTATGTGTGCAACTGAAGGCCAAAACCTGTCACAGGAGGCTGGGGTGATGGCTCAGTAAAGTAAGTGCTTCCCTGGCAGGCACAAAGGTCTGAGTTCAATCCTGCCTCTGCAAAAAACAAAAACAAAAACAAAAAACCTGTCACCACTGTCTTAATAACTCTCAAATTAGTAAATAGTCAATTTACAAATTTCTTTTGAGACTAAAGAAAAGCTCTTATACATGAATTTCCACAAAAAGTGAAAATCATGTTACATAATAATGGGATTAATACTCACATTCCAAAAACAACTAGAAAGAAGGGATAGAAAATAATACATCCAAAGACTAAACCCACTATAGTACATTTTAAATCATATCTGTCCGTCACCTAGATCCAGAGCACAAAATGATGAGTGAATTCTAAAGTGTTTGGACGCCTCCATTCCAATGACCTTGTAGGTTGCAGCCTCCACCACCAGTCTCTGAGACTGGATCTTATTTTGAATCTTAGTTGAGCAAACATTTCATATGCCTGGAATCTTTGACTTCTTCAAGTATCCTCTCCATATTTATACATTAATGTTCACATACTTACGTATAGCATTTTGGTACACTGTGTTGGATTGGAAACTCATGATCTCTTGCATTACCCAGCTGAATTAAACAAATATTCTTGGGTATGGAAGGCCCAAATGAGAACTGTTACTGGTGACATAAGAAACACAGGAGAATATCAGGTGATGCTACTGATTCTCTTGGAGCAGCTTGTTATGCTGGCTTTCTTGATGTGAGTTTAGGAACTTGTCGTGAGAATGGCTGTGGTACTTGTCAGAGAGCTATGATCCTTAATGTGAGTTTGAATTCCTGGCACAAGTACAGATACCTCAGCCTACTCACACTCATCCTTCATCCACTGGCACAGAATTTCTAGCTTCCGCCGTGAACCTTTAGGCCTTCTGAACAAAGATCTGTGAAAATACATGCATCAGATATTGGTGTGGGCTTTAAGCCAAAATATCCCATGAGGGACATTGTCATGGTATACTGGTTGATACATTGTATCAAAATGAGAAGTTTAGAAGTTTAGTTAAGTGACTCAGCAGAGATCTAGGATCCTTGCTTTATAAACATCCTCATCCTGTGCAAGAGGATGAGCATGGACATTATATGAGTTGTACACCCCCAGCCCCAGGGTAGCTTGTTCATAATATAAGGAGGGGAGAGAGATTGGTGAGAAGCTGCATCTGCTTCCCATCACTTTACTCTTTGACGTCTTTGCCTGCCATGTACTGCTTAAATTTCAGTGTTCGGTATTTTGTCCTAGCAACAAAGTAACTGAGACAGAAATTGGTACCAGGGAATTGGGATTGTTTCTGTGACTACCTGACCATAATGTTAAAAAATTTGGGGGAATGGCTTATGGGAAGAGATTAGAAAGGTTTTGACATGTCACCTACTAATGAAGAGATGGAATATCTTCAGATTTTCTGTATGGGATATTTTGGTCAAAGCTCAGAATACCAGAATGCTGATAGAAAGCCTGCCTGTAAACATTCAGGGTGGGGAGGTTTCTGCTATGAAGAAGGACTGCACTGGTTGCCGGATACTAGATGATACATATTATGGCTGGGTAGAAAGTTTTTATGCATTTTGCTCCTGTGGAGAGACTGCCTGAGACTGAGATAAAGTGCATTGGATGAGTTAATCTGGAAAATATAATCTCAATTCTTTTTTTTTTAAATTAATTTTATTGAGAAACTAATAGAAATGAGACAGTTTCAAAACAGGTTAATACGACAGTTACAATAATTAATACAGGGCCAGGGAGGTAGCTCAGTAGAATAAGCACTTGCCTGGCAAGCGCACGGTCCTAAGTTCAATCCTTGGCACTGCAAAATACTACTACTACTACTACTACTACTACTACTACTACTACTACTAATAATAATAATAATAATAATAATTAATACATTGTACATTGTTGTCTTTGTAGTGGATATTCATGCTATAAGATGCAGACATGACATCCTGTCCAAACACTATTAGTACAAATCTTTCTTCTCATTAAATTAAGAGATAGTAGCTATATATCTATCCTATTTTGTATATACATATACAAAATGGTCCTTCATTTACATCCCCATTTTCATTTAGTTTTGTCAGAGATGGGTATTCCATTACCATTTAAATATTTCAGGTGCATGAATTCAGCAAATAATCCAATATTTGCTATTTGTTTTTCAATAAATTTAATGAAAAGTAAAAATAATAGTGAAAAAGAGTACAATAGAAATAGCAATACTCTAGCAGAAAATGCAAACTCAGCCTTTTATTGTCTGCTCTGCATTATCTTAGATGCTTATGCACAATGTACTCGCACATCTAATGAGCAGCATCTTTTCTAAGACAGGTACCTCAATTTAATTGAATGTTGAGGCAGTGGCATGGCTATTTGGGGGGGCTTTCAGTCAGAAATATTTTGAGAGTGAAGAGCAAAGAGCCTAGCAGAACAATTTAAAATGTTGTGAGTTCAGCCAGAAGGGAAGCACCAGGAAGGCTGTGGACTATAGAAGTAGATCTGAGATCTCTATTGCCCAGGAGGAACAGGAGAGTAGATAAGATGAAGATTCTCATCCTTCGGAGCCTCAGAGTCAAAAGGGTAAGGGACTTTGCCTTGATGAGAAAGCTTCATAGTCCATATTCCAAAATGGAAGTGCGGATCACACCTGTTTCCAGAATGAAGGTTGTGGTCACACCAGATTCTAGAATGATCCAGCATACAGCTTGATCTTGGGATCACAGTCAGAATGCCCAGGAATTCATGCATTCAACTTCTATAGCCAAGACATAAAAAAGTCACGCTACTGGTCCAGCTGGCTGCAGACCTTGGCATCACCCATGTGGTGTTGATTTTAGGTACATTCAGCATGCAGTAGTTTTGAAGTTAAGAAGGCTTCCATCTTGATTTCAGAAGATTTAAGAAGCAAGGTAATGTGCCCCTGATAGGGCAATGTATAAATCTGTGAGTGAGAAGCCTGTTCAGTGGAAACCCCAGAAGTTTGAAAAAGCCAGTTACATGTATTCTCTGAGGAAAGTTGCAAAGCAAGACCAAAGCCAACTGCAGAGAAAAGCCATGGGACCTACCAGCAGAAGTAGTACAAAAGCCTCTGTATAAGCTTTTGGAGCTCACAGTTCATTACAGACTGCTTTGGATGTTCCACATGGAAGTTAATATTTGCCCTTCTGGATTTTGGACTTGTTTGGCCCCAGTGCTTTGCATCCTGCTGCTTGTATACCTTTTGGAATGCCAACTTTGTTGTGCCACTGAAAGTTGGAAGTGTTTAACCTTTCATTTGTACAGGGGCTCACAGCTAAGAGCTTGCCTTAAATCTTAGAGGAAACTTGGGATTTAGACTTTTCAGCAATTCTGAAACTGTTAGGATTTTGGCAAGTGCTGGAGATGGACTAAAATGCCTTAAACATAAAGGGATTTGAATGAGCATTTGGGGAGATTTCCATGCGCAAAATTTCATGGTTCAAATGCAATATAATATAATTTAATACTATGTTAAAGTTATAAGATGTTAATGAGCATGTCTATGTACATGGAAACTGGTTGAAGGAAGCGTCTGGTTGCCAAGTTCATATAGGGTGGATTTTACTGGTTCATGCACTGTGTAAACTTGAAATGTTTAGAAGTTTAATTAAGTGATTCAGCAGAGAGTCAAGATTCCTACTTCATAAACATCTTTGTCCTGTGCCAGAGGAGGGCATGGACCTTGTGAGTTCTAAACCCCCAGTTCCAGGGAAGATCGATTATAATATAAGGAGGGGAACAATGCTAACTAGAAGCTGCAGGTGCTATACTTCCCTTTGATCTGCTGCCACTATGCCTGGGAGCCAGTTGAATATAGACTGAAACCTCCACAAACTGTGAGCTGAATAAACCTTTCCTTCCTTAATTTTTGGTGTTGGGCATTTCGTTCCAGCAACAAGTGAGAAGTACTTGAGTCACAGTTTCTCTAAGGCATTAGCTGGAACCTGCATGACAGTGCAATGGGATCCAGGCCTCACCTACATTCCTTTTTAATATAGGAACAGATATGATATTCTGCACTCTCTTGTGTTTGACTGGGTGACTAATATAAAACGATCTTATTAATCATGTGTCCTGTATTAAATTGTTTCTCTTGTGAACCCTGAGTATGACAGTCACACTGCATAGCATCCATATTTCTCCCTAAAAATGAAGTGAAAAGATCTGTGATCTCTTACTTTCAGCATGCAGTAAGTCCAGCCTTACATGGGTGATAGTGATACACTGTCTCAGAATAAGAAATAGTCAGTACTGAAGAAATGGCTTCTGAGTGTCCTGTGAGCTGAAAATGTATTCTGTTGAACCACTTCCCCAGAAATTCAGTGAATCGCAGAATCTATACTGAAATCAATGCTTTACACTGTTGGACAATTCACCTGCAATGGATAAGAACGTGCTGATTTCTAGGAGGCCCTAACATGTTACTAATTTTACTTGTTGAAGTATTTGATTTCTTCTTAATGACAAAAATGTTTGTAGCACCCAGAATTCTTTAGGTGGTAACGTTGTCCATGATGAATTCTCAGAAAAAATTGAAGTATTTTTCTTTATAGATTTTATTGAGAAAGAAATAGCAACAGAGTTTCAAAAAATTTATTTATTTATTTATTTATTTTATTGAAGTACAAATACCAATGAGACACTTTCAAGACAAATTAACGGAACAGATTCAATAAATACATTGCAAACAGTTTTCATAATGTTTTGGTATCATACAGAGTGCATACATATTATACTTACAGACATTATTATAGCAGATGTCTCTTACCAAGTAAATTAAGAGAGTATAGCTGTTTACTTATTTTTATACCTGAATTATATCACAGATTCAACAATTAATACTTTCTAACTTGTTATTTTCCTAGTGCTTGTCCATAGTACTACAAGCCAACATAATATCTTGTCCAACCACTATTAATGCGAATCTTGTTTCTCATAGAATTATGCAGAAGCACAGCATATTTATCTTAACTGTACTGCTTATACACATACATCATGATTCTTCTTTTGTATCCCCCCATTTTTTTTTGTCTAGACCTGACAAAGATGAGCACTCCATTGGCACTAAACTAATTTAGGTGCCTGAACTCAGTGACACAATCCAACACAGTCCAGCATTCCGAAACAATAGTGAGTTATCTGAAGAAGTTGTTGACTATAGCCATTCAAGCTCAAATTATTGTTATGGCCCCAAGTTATATACCTAATTTTTATACTTTTCTGCTGGATGGTTAAGACCAAGATAGAGAAAGACCTATATACCAAAAGATGTAGCTTTTGTTTTTGATGAAGTCAGTGATAAACCCCTCAAGGTTTATCTTGTAATCGTGTACTTACTCTGTAGATCCTTTGTCTGTGTCATCCATGTGGATGAGTCACAGCCAACGCTTGACCAGTGTGCTCCCTGTGAGAGCCTGAGAGACCCTTTTCTCTCCATGTGACTCTTCCCAGGTACACTATACATCACCAGTCTCTTTCTTCTGTGGCTCCATAACCTCCTTGATCAGAAAATTTAGTGCACAACTGAGTTTCATGATGTTACAGTTCAGGTTCTCTTATGCCCTGAGGCTTCGCTGACCTTGATAGGCTAGGGCCAAAATGTTGGCGGGCCTTGGGGCTCTTCTATTTCTCCAATTTTGATCTATGAACTTAAGGTGTTAAACATCCAGAAGAAAAGCTGATTAGTACCCTGCAGCATATGCCATTAAGTTTGCCCTAACTATCTGACTCACTTCTTTTTAGTTGTTGTACATTTCTATTTGTATTTCTTCTTTTGACTTCTTATACTAGGGAGACTATATGATATTTGCACATCTGTGTCTGGCTTATTTCACTTACGAGTATATGTTCAAGTGGCATCCACTTCAATATAAATGCTTCAAGTTTATCATTCTTTATACCTGAATAATACTCCATTATGCAGAAATACCAGATCTTTTTCAACTATTCTTCATGTGACGGACATCTTGGTTGTTTCCAAAATTTTGCTATCACAAATTGTGCTGCTATAAACATAGGTGCACATATATTACTATGATATAATGTTTTCAGTACCTCTGGGAAAATTCACAGTAGGGAGATAGCCAGCTTGGATGAGATTTCTAGTCCTACACTTTGGAGGAGTCTCCACACTGATCTCCACAATGCTTGCACCAGTCTACATTCCCACCAGCAGTGGAGAAGTGTTCACTTTTCCCCACAACCTGCCCATCATTTGTTATTGGTTGATTTCCTTATGATTATCATTCTTTTTGGAGTGAGATGGTATCTCAGTGTTGTTTTTGGTTGCATTTCACAGATGGCTAGCGATGTCAAGCATTTTTTCATATATTTATTCGCTTCTTTAAATTCATCCTCTGGGAAGTGTGAATTAATCTCAGATGCCCATTTCTGAATTGAGTCTTTACATTTGAGGGCCCTGTTATATCTTAGTTCTTTATATATTCTAGACAGCAGACCTTTGTCTGATTGCTTTTTTTTTCCATTTATTTTTATTTTATTGAAATACAAATGTCAATCAGACAGTTTCAAAACACCATAGCCATACACAGTCGATGAAATAATACATTGCAAACTGTTTTCATAACGTTTTGGTATTGTACAAGGTGCATACATGATATTATATTTACAGGTTTTTATATAGCTGAATTATATCAAAGATTCAATAATTATTTACCTAGTGGATGACCATAGCACTAAAAGCCGACATAATATCCTGTCCCACCACCAATAGTGCAGATCTTGCC
>PVKA01046166.1:0-15112 GCA_004027165.1 Ctenomys sociabilis | reverse complement strand
CCTGGGTCCCGCCTATTTAGGGAAATGCCCGCCACTTTTTGTGACTCTGCCAATGATATGCGAACACATGTACAACTGTGATTGATCTATGAAACCTATATAGCTCGCTCTGGCAGGAAGTTCATTGTTGCTTGCACGTAGGACGCCGCGGCTAGCGGACGCATGTAGAGGCTTGCATCCCGATCCATAAAGACTTGCTGAACCCGTTGCTCAGTGTCTGAGTGTCTTCTTCCGCGGGACGGGAGCGGCGCCGGACAGTAGAGTGCATGTGTAACATTAAAAGTATATAACCACAAAATGAGAAAAGTATAAAAACAAGGTATGAAAAGTAAAGCCATATTGATATACTGAGCTGTAAACGGGTCAAGTCAACAACTTCTGACATTGCCAGTCCTATGGATAACCCCCTAATATTATGGACTCCTGGACTGTATTGGATTATTTTGCTGAATTCATGCACCTACAATATTAAATGGCAACTGAATACCCATCTCTGACAAAACTAAAGGAAAAAAGGCAATACAAATGAATGACCATTTTGTATCTGTATATAAAAAATAGGATAGTTATACAAGCACATTCTGTTAACTCAATGAGAAGAAAGATTTGTACTAATGATGCTTGGAAAGAGTATAATGTCTACATCTTGTAATATGTATAACCACTTTGAAGACAACAGTATGCAATGTGTTAATTATTGACACTGTCCTATTAATTGGTTTTGTAACTGTCTCATTGTTATTTGTTCTCAATAAACTTAATGTAAAAAAGAAAGCAACATAGTAAATTTAAATTGAATAATGACCAAAGTAAAAGTATTCCTGTGGATTTGTGAGGGTTTAATTTCTGCAATTCAGAATTATATCTTAAATTACTATTTTAGGAGTTTGTCTTTTAGAACTAAATAAGTTTCAACCAGTAAATTTATCTTATACCCTTCATATTATATATTGTATGACTCTAAAGCTAAATAAATATTAGGGATCTGGATCTCACCTTTCACTGTTCAATAGATCTTTTATTTATCTTTGTACTAAATAAGTTAGTGATTTGGCCTCTGACTTCTGGAATTTCACAATATAGACTGAAGAGTAGATAGTTGTGATTGCATTAAACATGGTAAAGCATGGAATACAAAACATTCACACTGGATCAAGTACTTGGAGCTATACTTAGATTTACTCTGTCTTTCTATTTAAACGAAATGCATAGACATACTTCTGTATAACTTTCGCTATCAGGTGGTTTGCTGATTTAAATCTAAAATTTTCCCTTAAAACCCTGATGCTTAGTAATAGGGCTTTTAAGAGATGCCATAACCTTTTAAAGATTAACCCACTCATGAGATTATATCTTCCCATGCTGGTAGGAGGTGGGCCCATGAAAGGAATGGAGCCTCTGAGGGGTGGCTTTGGTGGGCTGGTCTTTCACTCTAGCCTTTGTCTGTCTCAGCTTCTAGCTGCTGTGATCAAGCACCTTTACCCTGCCATGCCAATTAATTTCAGATATCAATGACTTGGTACCAGGAATGGTAAAGCTGATATAAACAGCAATGAGCTGAATTTCACCTTTCACTCTTCAATAGACCTTTTATTTATCTTTGTACTAAAACAGTTAGTGATTTTTAAATGGTTATATATTCCTTCAAGCAAAAAGGAACTACAGACTGCATATTAATTGAAACAGAGAAATGAATGTGTGAAAAATAATTCTAATACATAGTTGCATTCAAGAGTGAAATACAGAAATGTTGATAAGGGAACTGAAAGCTTGCAAAGGCTTTCCTTACATTCTGCCTAGTGTGTCTTGAAAATGTATCTTGGGCATAGCATGTTTTGAATATAGTTATTTTTCTCAAATATCCAGAAAAATACTTTCTATTCATTTTAAGGGTAAAGCACTGTAGTTTTTCGGTGTCTGCTGATCCAGACGTTCTTTCAGTTTTTCTTCCTTCCTTCTTTCCTTTTTACTTTTCTTGTTTTTTTTCCCTTCTTTCTACCATTTTTAAAAGCCACAAATGGTATGCGTATATCATGCACAATGTAATATTGAAATTAAAGTATATATTCACTGCAGCAGAAATATAGATACACAAGGCATATTAACTTGTGATACTCATTTTACTTGTGGTAAGTATGTGTTACATATACTGTCAGGATTTTTTCATGAATACAACACATTGGGGTTCAGGAGGTAACTCAGTGCTCTAAGTGCCTGTGTGGCAAGTACAAGGACCAGGGTTTGTACCCTGATTCTGCATGTTGTACCAGCCCTGGAGCCCTGGGTGCTGCGTGCCAGCCAGCAAAACCAGACTTGATGCACACCTGCAATGGGGATCACCATGAGTCTGAGCTGTGTAGTGAGATCTTGGAGCAAATAAATAAATAATAAATAAAATTTAAAAAATAATACAATACATTGTTAACTATGCTCGCTACACTATATAGTGTACCTCTTGGAATTTATTTCATTTATCAAAATGTAATTGTGTACCTTTTGTCCTGTACATCACTTTGCTCTTGGTAATCAAAACTCCATTCTCTCTTTATATGATAAAAATTACGGAATAGAGAGCATGGTGTTAAAAATTTGTACTTATTGTCAAATGATTTTCAACAAATATGTCAAAGAAAGCACACAAGGGGGATGGATAGTCTTTTCAATAAATAATATTTGGAAATTAGATATACAAGGAAAATAATGAAATTAGAACTTTTATCTCATGACATATACAAAAGACAAAAATAAAAAAGTACTTCAAAATTAAGTAAAGATTTAAGGATAAAAAAACTATGAGACTCATAGAAGCTTTTGAATTTCTGAGCTTCATTTCATTGTTAAGAACTTTCACATAGTGCAAATCTTAATTATCCAACAACAACGAAGCCAAGTAACTGAAGCACATAATTAAAAATAGCTCTATGGAAGCAATATTTAAGATTTCAACAAGAAAACAGACTTATTCCAACGTATGTTTCATTTCAACAGAATGAAATCTCCTTTCATGGAAAGAAAGTAAAAGATTTATCTCCCTTAACAATTCATCATAACTGTTTGCTTCCTTGATTAATTTTTTTTTCAGCCTCAAAATGCATTCATGGCTGTAGGAAATCAATTGAAGCATTATTCATCTTCAAGGTATGAAATTATGCTCTTTAATTTGTATAAATAGTGCAAATATTTTATGTAACCTAAAATCTAAGAACAGGTGATGAGCAGTTTGCAAAATAATACAAAGACTGTGTGTTTATCTCGCTGTACAAAGAAAAGTTAGTTCTGCAGCATATTTAAATCAATAGGTACTGTGAGTACATATCTTTACATAGATTTTAAAAGTTTGATAAAGTCCATATTTTTAAAGCAACATAAGGTTTATAAATGGACCATTTTGTAGTGAAAAAATGTATGTATTTGTATACACAAAATAGCATAAATACACAGCTACTTTCTCTTAGTTCAATGAGAAGAAGGTTTTGAACTAATAGTATTTAGGCAAGATATCGTGTTTGCATCTTCTACTAGGAATAACTACTACAAAGACAACAATATACACTGTATCAATTATTGTAATTGTCCTACTAACCTGATTTGAAACTATCTCATTGCCACTTCTTTCTCAATCAAATTATTATTATTTTTTTTTTTTGTCTTTTTGAGACAGGGTCGTCCTATGCAGTTCAGGCTGGCCTTGAGCTCACTTTGTAGCTCAGGCTGGTCTCGAACTCACAACAGTCCTCCTGCCTCAGCCTCCCAAGTGCTGGGATTACAGGCATGCGCCACCACGCCCGGCACAATCAAATTATTAACATATATAAAAAGACAAAACCCAGACTCATTTAAGAAAACACAAATAATGAAATGATAGTTCCATGTGCAAACTTAACAAATACATTGATTTAAATATCCTAATTATACCAGACGAAAAGCCAGACATCAGAAGACTGAAGGGAGAAAACACTGCCAATCAACTTTATACTTTCTATAAACAGTAAATATACCTGTAATAATAGAAGTAAATTAATTAATGACAGAATGACAAAAATTACAGAAAATGTAAATGAATACATAAATGCAATTGCTATATTAATAGAACATGTAAACTTTATAGCTCAAAAGCAGGGGTAAGAAAAATCAGTTTATAAAAACAGATTTCAATTACCACTGAAATATAACCATGTTAAGTATGTGTGTAACTAATAGTAATACTTGATATTAAGTATAACAAAATCTGTAAAAGAAGAAATAGATTATTAGTACACAGATAGAATCAGAGATTAAGTCTTATCAGTAATAAAAGAACTAGTAGAAAAGAACAAGACTGAAAAACTGTAACATAATGAAACAGTTCTGTTACCTCTAATACATCACACTAAACAAAAGTAGAATACATATTCTATATGTTCATGAACTACTAGAGTACATACATATTCTGTAAAACAAAAATAAAAATTTAAATTGTTTTAAAAAGGTTTATAAAACATTATTGGTAAGAATCTCACATCAGCCCTCCATATAGAGTCTGCAACAGTATAAAGCATTTGTTAAAATTGATGAACCCTTCTTGTTATATCATTAACTCAGGTTCATAGTTTATATTAGGTTTTTCTCTCTATGATGTACATTTGATGAGGGTTAACAGATGCATGCCATGCATTTAACTGAACAATATCATGAAGAACTGCACCAAGCTCTGAATATCCACCTGCTGTGCTGCAATAAGGTCATGGAAGACACTGCTGCATGTCAGTGTCACTTTAGATTTTCTTCTTACAGAATATTATACCATTGGATTATATTTGTACCATTTTAGTTTTTAAAAATATTTTATTTATTTATGTATTTGGTACAGCCTCTTGCTACCCAGCTCTGGCTCTAGTAATCCCCCATCTTGCCTCCCCAGCACTGTCTTTATAGTTGTTCTCCACCGCGTCTGATCTTGGGACCAGCACAGCACATCTGGGGCTCCAGGAACTGCACCACCTGTGGTATCAGGAATGGAACCTGGGTCCTTACACTTTCCAGGCAGGCATTTAGATTACTGAGCTCTCTACCAGTTCTATTTGTATCATTTTAAAACTGGGTTACTTCACTGAGCCATATACATTTTATGTTCTTTTAGGTCTCTGGGGGCTGGGTAGGTCATTAATCACTAAATAGTAACCCACGATAGTCCTGTAACTGTTTTTGGAGCCATTCGCCTACTGAAAGATATCATACTTTCTTTAAATATTTTGCTATTGCAGATTTATGTATGAACATATATTCCAACATACTTAAGTAAACATAAAAGAATGAGGTGGATGAATCTCATGATAATGCTGTAATTAGACTGTTTATCTTGGTAAGAACCTGTGACTCTCTTCTAAAAGAATTGTGTCATCTTCCAATCTCATCACTATTAAAAAAAAGAGTTCCTGTTTTTTCATGTCCTCCTCTGTTCTTGTCATAACATTTATTTTGGATCTCAATAGTTTATGAGGCTTTTATTACTATATCATTATTTAATTTGTAGTCAGTTAATGTCATATAATGACAAAATTGGCTATTCAATGGCATATGAGATTTAGAATATTGTTCTATGCTTATTTGCAAACTTCATAATTTATATATACAGTACCTATTCAGATATTATCTCCAATTTTAAGTAGGGTTGCTTGTTTGTCTAATGCTGTGTGGTTAAGTTTCCTTCCATATCTTGCATCTGTCCTATGTAAAAGACACATTTCATAAATATATTCTACTAATCTTTTAAATTTTTAAATTAATACTGTCTTATAAAAATTTAACTATACAAAGTAGGTTCTCATTAATTCTTTAAAGTAAGTACCCATGTACACTATCAACAACCTTTTACAATTCAAAGAGCTAATTTGTAGATGATCTGCTCAAGGAAAAACCAACAATTCTAACTTTTATTACATACAAAATATAAAAGAACATGTACTTATTTGTTAGTATCCTATGAAGTCAAAAAGTATTGCATTTCATTTTTAAAATGTACACACACACACACACATATTTCTTTTTTGCATTAGAAAAAATATTGATAGCCCCTCTAAAACTCAGTCCTTGAATCACAGTTTATGAATATTTTTCTTATGATGATGCATTCATACAATGACAAACATCAGAAATGTAAAGAGAAAATATTTGTCATACATACACAGGCTTATTAAACAAGAAAAATCAATGAAATAATTGTTTGCAGCCCTTGTTTTGACAGCATGTAGACAAAGTCTTGCACTGTTTTTAGTTGACTGAAAAATTTTGAACAGGCTGACCCCTTCCGGTCATTCTCTGCCCCTCACTTCATTTTGAGTGATTGTTCCTTCATTTGGTAGAGTGACATCTGATTTGACTGCAATGGGTAATCAGTACAAATGTAATTTTAAATAGAATAGTTATGTGAAAAGGATTATTTAAAAAAAAACAACCGGTATTTATTTATTTATTTGGTACAAGGCCTCACTACACAGCTCAGACTCATTGTGATCCTCCTGTCTCAGCCTCCCTGGAGCCAATATGCTTGGTTTCTGGGGCCGGCACATCATGCGGTAACAGAGATCAAACAGTTCTTTGTGCTTGCCCTTCAGGCACTTAGATGGCTGAGTTACCTCCCCAGCCCTGTTTAGCTATATATTTCAAATGAAATATGTATTTTCCAAAATAAGTGTTAAAATTCTTGTTCAAAACTCAGTACTGAAAATAAGTAATATCTAAAAGTGATGTAAGATGACATTTATCTCTCTCTCTCTTATTTTTGCATAACCAGTGATTCAACTAAGGCAAGGAAGCACTTATTGCACTGAGCCATCTCCCTGGCCCCAAGATGACATTTATATACATCTTAAATTTGTAGCTGCCATCTAGCTATGGGGATAAGACCCTCCTTTTTTATCAGTTGGTTTAAAAAAATTGTGTATGGGACTTAGGTTTGTTAGTTAGACTTTGATGTTACTCAGCAGACTTTGGTCTGCTTGTAATTTCAGTCATTTCCTCCCAATTTTAACTTGTGCGCTCCTTTCCTTCAGTTGATACTCCGAGATATTTTTAGGTTATGATGATAATGTGTCAGGACCAAGAGCCAAACACTGACACATTTCTTTTCTGTTTCTCATTTTCTCCAGCCTAAATGCTCTGTCCTTGAGGTTTTTGAGGCTGTGGTTGTTAGCCTTCACCATTTCAGACATGTGGAGATAGATTTTCATGGAGTGTACCTGGGTTATTATCGCCTTAGCAATTTGCTAAAATTTTGACTTACATAACTGCAAATGTGAACATCAAAGTCTGTAGTCCAGAAGTCCACAATCAGTGTCACTAGACTGAGTCCCACTGTCACTAAGGTGACTTCCTTGAGGAAGCTGTAGAGGGTTCATTTCCCTTGCTTTTCCTGGTCTTTTTGGATTTCTGAGATTGATCTCTCTTTTTATTAACTTACATCTTTTTTTCTCAAATGACTCCAATCTCTTGCCTCTTTGACAAATTTTCTGTTTCTGTATTAAATTTTCTTCCATGAAACTTTCATGACATTCCTTATGATTGGAATGGACCAGATAATCCAGCATAATGTCATTACACCCACAAATTATATCTACATTTGTTCATGTTTACAATCTGCCCATTTTATGTGAAGTAACATTTACAAATTACACAGAGAAAGATCCAAATTATATTTGGGTATTAGAACATTGGCATTTTCTTTATCTTAACACAATGTTCATCTTATTCATGGATTTTTTTTATATTCCTGTTTTACATTGCCATTATCAGGAATAATTCAGGGAAGTTTAAACATGGCTGGACCCATACCTTCTTTCCTATACTTTATTTTTTAAATTGAATTTCTTACAGTCCTGGACTTGGTGATGCTTGTATTTGATTTGATTTTCTTTTTTTTTTTTTCTTTTCTTTTTGTATATTTCATACAAGATCTGTATAGTCTACAGAGTTTCACTATGTAGAACAAATTTGTAATGCTTCTCCTGTTTTTATTCTCCCAAGAGCTGGGCTTACAGGTGCCTGCCTCCATGCCCATCTCAATCTCCACTTTAGTCTTGTTGAACTATCTCACTGGCCCTTGCTTTTCGATTTTCAACAAATGAATTACTTCTCTAAATTGCTTCATTGATTGCAACTCATAATAAAATACTTCCTTCTTTTTCATAAATATTTCATTTTCTCCTATCTTGAAAAATTTAATTAACAAGTTTTAAATTTAATTCTGTTAATGTAGTCTAAGTTAAAATCTATAGCCAAAAATAATGATAAATATTGATGTTATATTCTCAATACCAAGAGAAATATATATGTATAATTTTTGCATATTTATCCCCCTTGTCTTTTTTCTCTATCCTTTGTTCTTTCCTTAATCTTCATTGTTTATTCCTTATCTTCAGTTTTACTGTATCTATTATATCTTTCTGATTTTATTTTTTCTTTCAGGTTCGTACACTAGGGAGACAATACAGTATTTCCACATGTGGGTCTGATTTACTTCTCTTAAAGGCCTCAAGTGTGTTTTCTTTACTGAGTAATACTCCATTGTATAAAAATGCGGCGTCTTTTTTATCCATTCCTTAAGTGATGGTAATTTTCATTGTTTTTGATTTGTTTTTGTTTTTACCCTTTAAAATAAAAAATAAGAAGAACATTCTACTTATTATTAGTAATAATCATTAGTAATAAGCATATTATAAGAAATAAGCATTCTAATTCTAATTATAATTAGTATTATTATAAATAGTTTAATATGTTTTCAAGTTTTTAAAAAAATACTTTTCTGGGCATCTGTAGAGACAATATTTGTTCTCAAGTATAAAAGTTCCTTTCTATATTTACTATTTGCTCATTTTTTTCCAATTAATACTTCTACTACAATGTAATAACAGAATTTAGCATTGGACTTTTTTGTTCTAAACTAAATTCTAAGAACAATTATTCTCATTGGAACTGCAGAAACCTTGATAACGTCAAAATAACTATTCTTGTGTGATCTCCTGTAATTGTTTATGGTTATATATTTAGGTCTATGATCTATTTTCATCTAATTCTTGTATATGTTCTGAAGTAAAAGTCCAAGTTCATCTTCTTAGATATGAAGTTATAGTTTTGCTAGCCTCATTTTAAGAGTATTCTGTCGTCTTTGGATTGTGTTGGCATACTTCTTGAAAATCAGAACATAATTATGAACATGTATTTTGTACTCTCAATTCTATCCTATCTATTTGTATTCATTGGATTATTCCAGTACAAAACATATTTAAACAGTGTATTTTTCTATTATGTTTGAAATAATGAAATGTGGTGCCACTCTTTCAAACACAAGTCTTGTGTTTGTACATTTCCAATTCTGGATATCTTGTCAGTTTCACCAGACTCAGCTTGGATTTTGATAAGAATAGTTGTATACATGTTGATAAGTCTGAAGCACACATTCATCTTGAAAACACAGTATTTATTCTTTCTATCCATGTCTATATTATGTAATTAGCTTCTCACTATTCTTCAACAATGTTTTACAGCATTCAGTGAATCTGCAAACTAGACTTATAAAACTTAAATTCCTAAACATTTTATTGTTTTTGAATCAGTATGCCTTTTTAAAATTTTGAACTGTTTACTAGTATTATCATTCTTATTTGTCAATGTTATATCCAGCAATCTTGCTAACCTTATTTAATATCTCCAAGAGTTATGTGTGTGCATCAATTCGGAATGAGGTCTGACATCTAAAATTGACCTAAATGTGATAGAGCACACATGTAACCCAATACTCGGGAGCTTGAGGGATAATTGCCCCAAGCGCCAAATCCGGTGAGGCTACATAGTGAATTCAAGGCTAGTTTGAACAACATAGTAAAATAGTGCCTCTCAGAAATGAAACATAACAAAACAAAAATAACAGAAAACCAAAAGGTTATGCTAGCCACAATTAGAAAAGATACTGTTATTTCATTTCCAAACTGTATGTTATGGTTTATGTCTAGGTGTCTCCCCAATGCCTCATGCAGTCACAGGGAAGCTTCTAGAGTTTGTGATTCACTTTTTTAAACTTTATTTATTTTATTAGGAAACACATTTTTATTAATGTATTTGTGTGGACAAATAGTTAATGAACATTAATATTTGTTGGATTTTAGTATATTACAATTATTTTCATAGACATTATATATGCTTTTAAAAATTTATTTTAATGAGATAAAGTATCCAATTCTTGATCTAATTCTGGGATTATGGTTTGAGTGCCCTGGAGCACACACTGTGCATAACACTGTAAGAAGGGGCTGGGAGAGGGCTCAGTACAATAAATGTTGCCTGGCAAGGACAAGGACCTGAGTTCAAAGCCCAGTTCCACAAAAAAAAAAAAAATTAATAAATTAAAAAAGAAAACTGTACAGAGGGGATAGAAGCTAGCTAGCAGCCGCAGCTGCTGCCCCTCCCATTTTTTGTTGCTATTTGCCAGTGCAATTAAGCAATGAACAGTTTTTCTTCATTTTTCCTACTGCCATTAACTGTTGCCCTCTGCCATTGGGAGCCAGCAGAGTACGGACTGAAACTGTCAAAATCTGTGAACTACATAAACCTTTGCTTCCTTAATTTTGGGTGTTGAATACTTGTTCCAGCAATGACAGAACAAGACAAAATTTGTTACTGAGAGCTGGGACATTGCTATAACTAAAGCTGACCATGTGGATTATGAGCCTTTGGGAATTGTTTAGGGGAAGAGACAGGAAAGGTTTGGAGAGGTTGCCTAGAAGACAAGAACTGGGACACTGTCAGGTACTCTCCATGGGAGATTCTTGTCAGTGCTCAGAAGACCAGGATACTAACAGAAATCCTGCCTACAAAGGCCAGGCTAGGGAGTTTTTTTTTTTTTTTTTTTTTTTTTTTCTGGGAAGAAGGACTGCACCGGTAGTAGAACTCCAGATGATTTGTGTGTTGGCTTGGAAGACAGTTTGCATTTTTTTCATGTCCACAGATGTTGCTTGAGACTGAGATTAAGTGTATGATGGACTGCTTAATCTTGCAAATGGAATTCCAAGGCAGTTAAATATTGAAGCAGTTGCATGACTATTTAATCATATTCATCTATGAATATGATTAAAAAAAAAAATATATATATATATATATATATATATATATATTTAGAATCAAGAACAAAGAGCCCCAGCATGATGACTTAAAGTGTTCTGAAGGGCCAGCGATATAGCTAAGTTGACTAAATGCTTACTTAGGTAAGTGCAGGGGCCAGTGTTCAATCCTTGCCACCACCACATGCCATGCTGGCCCCACCCCCAGGCATGCTGAGTTGGCGATGAAGTCTGGGTATGATGGCACATGCCTATAGTTCTAGCATTAGGGAGGCAGAAATCGGAAGGATCACTATGAGTCCAAGCTTGGTAGTGCAATCCAGGGGATGGGAAACAAAAACCTAAATGAATAAAATGTTGTGAGTTTGACCAGAAAGGAAGTGAAAATCAGCCATGGCCTGAAAGATAGAACTAAGAGGATCTCCATTGCTGAAAAGGAACAAGAGAAAAGAAAAGATAGCCTGAGGGAGGTATCACAGGAGGCATTTGTCTACTCTTTGTAGCCTCAGAACTGCAAGGGTAAGGGACTTTATCTTGGAAAGAGAGCTAGAGAGCACAATGTTCCAGAATGGCAGTGACAGCCACACCATGTTCCAGAGTGGCAGTGACATAGAGAATTTGTTCCTCAGAATCAAGTTCAGAATCCTCAGAGATCCAAGCCCTCTACTCATACAGCCAAGAAAGAAGAAAGCCTGGCTACTGCTTCAGCTGGCAGCAGACCTTGGTATCATCCATGTGGCACTGGTTTCACACACAGGAATAATTCAAGAGTTCTGAGGTTAATAAGGCTTTCACTTCAAGTTCAGAAGTCCTGGAAGGCCAGGCCGAGTGCCCTTGAGAGGGCAGTGTGAGAAAAAGAGAGGGAGAACCTCAATGTGCAGTGTCAACCCCAGAAGTCTGGAAAAAGCAGGAATATAGATCATCTAAGGGAAACTTCAATGAGGAAGCAAAGCTGGCTGAAGAGAGCAGGCATGAGAGCTTCTACCAAAGTGCTGTAGGTGGAGCCAGGCAAGCTTTTGGAGCTCACTGCTCATCACAGATCACTTTGGATGCTCCCCGTGGAACTACAGGACTTCATGATTGCCACACTTTATTTTGGACTTGTTTTGGTCCCAATGTTATGCATTCCCCTGTTTGTACCTTTTTGCATGGTAATGTTTATCTTGTGCTGCTAACTCCTCCCTTTTGCTGTTGCTCTTTTCTGCCACCATGAACTACTGTCCTCAACTGCATGCCCCTCTGCCTTGGAGCCAGCTGAGTATGGACTGGAATGTCCACTATGAGAAAATAAACCTTTCCTGCCTTCATCTTGGGTGCCAGTTACTTTGTCCCAGCAATGAGTGAAAGTAACTGAACCACTATATGTGTTTACATACTTTATTTTCTTGTCTTACTGCTTCGGCCAATACCTCCAGGGCCACATGGAATAGTTGTAAGTGGGAAAATGCACAATCTTTTACAATCAAATATGGTATCAGTTACTCCAAGCATTTGAAAGCTTACTCTGAAGCTTTCAAAAGCTCCAAGACTTTTGAAACATAATTTTCTCATTTTTACCAATTAGCAATTTTACTTGTAATTCTGGAAACTCCGTATATATGCAACATTCTTCATCGTGGTAGTTCCAGAATAAGATATGGTTAATTTCACAATTATTTGAATATAATTTTAAAATCTCAGCTGTCAAATTTATGATCTGCTTAATTCAACTATATCCAAATTGAACTCTTACTATGAAAAAGTGATAATATTGATTTACATTAAATTAATATAAAGTTGAATGTACTACTTTATAGGCCATGCAAACCTCAGGCATCTTGATTTGAATGGTGTTCATAGTTATTATAATTGTGTATCTCTTTATGGAGATGATTTTAGGAAACAGATTTAGGGTGTCTTCTTAAGTCCTACAAAATCTTTTCACACATTTTTACTATATGACTGTGCTTTTAAGATATGCAGCATTTCCTTGACTCCTCAATACCTGCACATATCTTGGTAGTAAATCATGTTTAAGTAGCTCTCCATTCTCTTCCCACTCCATAAATGATTTACTTGTAAAGAGTGACATTTAACTGTGCCCCTCTCAAGGGTCCCCAGTGTAAAATGAAACACAGTGTTCTTTGTTGATCTTACTGGGTGCCCCTATGGAGATTAGTGAAAATTATTATCTTTCTTGACTTAAAGAGCTATTTCGTACGTTAATGGTAAAGTGAAAGTAACATACTTCATATGGGTTATAAAAAATGTTAACCTTTTTTATCCTCAAGGAATTATAGTCAGCCATAAACTATGTAGAAGGGATGAGATCATTTCCTGGAGTGAGACCATGTCAAGACGGGAGACACAAATGCGTGGAAACTTGAATCTGTGAAGGTTTTTGAAAACTTAACATTAAAATTAGACTTTTAAAAGATATTGATTAGGAAACTAATCCAAGTTTAATCAAGAAATGT
Source organism: Ctenomys sociabilis (assembly GCA_004027165.1). Lineage (NCBI taxonomy): Eukaryota > Metazoa > Chordata > Mammalia > Rodentia > Ctenomyidae > Ctenomys > Ctenomys sociabilis. The sequence continues at coordinate 1,566 of PVKA01046166.1, read as the reverse complement.
TCCGTGTTTCTCTTTGTAAAAAGAAATGGAAAAATCATGAAAATAAAGAACTGCTTATCTTTGTAGCAAAAAGCACAAATATATGATTTGAATATTATTGCACTGATGATTTTTTGTGCATTTCAGGTGACTGAGTTTTAAAATTGAAAGCATTTCAGCATTCATGAGTTCTAATAGAAATTTCTCAAACATTAATATGGTGCAGTAAATTAAAGGCATCCTAAATATATTCCAGCTTCATTTGGGTAATATTGATAAACCAAAATTGTGTATGCTCATGGTGTATGAGAAGATGTTTTGATATATGTATGCACTGTGAAATGATTACAGCAACACAGCATCATTATACATGCTCACTTTATATTTAGCAGATTTCTTGTATACAATACAGCATTATTAATCTCAGTTAACATGAAGTAAATGAACAGATTCATCTTATAACAGAATGCTCGTATTCTTTGACACCCAACTTTCTATTTTACTCAACCTCCAGGTACCCTTGACAAGGACCATTCTACCTTGGGCTTCTTTCATTTAGCATAATACTGAGCAGGTTCATCCATATTGCTGAAGAAAGACTCTTTGTATCAATTTATAAGTAATAATAAATTAGACTTCAGGGCCAGCAAGATAACTCAATGGTTTAAACTGCCTGCCTAGACAAGCTTAGACAAGCACAGGAACCACAGTTTGATCACCAGACACCAGATGCTTAGCGAGCCCCAGCCCCAGTGCAGGCTGAGTGGGACACACAAAAAAAGAAAAAAAGAAAAGAAAAGAAAGGTAGGCTTCAATATCTCTTAATGGACTTTGTATATTTTCTGTTTATCTTGAAATAGAATTCCATATAATCAGCATAATCATCATCACCATCATCATCACCACCACCACTTCTTATATACCAGGAAAAATAACACATGCTTTTTACCAGTATCATCTGATGTAATCAAGGCCACAGTTTATGAGGAAAAACTATGAGACAGTCACTTCAAATAAAAATAAAAGGGGATGCTAAGTTAAATTATTTTCATACTATATCCTGATGGCATACAGATGTGGCTTCACCATCAAACTTTTCTTTTTATGATAACTTAATGTCATTGAAAATCTCAGTAGGGAAATTGGAAACTAGATATTTTAATCTAGTTCTTATATTCTCTAGTTTTGTTGCACTGAACCATCAGTTCACAGTTTTCAGATGCATGTACAACATTGTATTCATTGTGCCTTTTAGTCTGAAAATTTTGATTCATGCTTATTTAAAAAATATCTCCAGTATTAAAGTACTTAAAATACAGTTAACCTGAGAAACAACATATTAAGTGAGCAAAGCCCTTAAAATGCAATTGACATGAAACAGAAAATATTAAGTGAGCTTCTATGATTCCACAGTGTCAATACAATTTGTATCTTCTCAAAAAGTACATCCAGAAAATGTTACTTAAATCCATTAATTAAATCAAAATCCTCTACTAGCTTCAATGTTATATTCTTCTAATTGCACATTTAAAAGTCATTGTTGGTATGTGTTCATATAATCTTCTAATAACTTATGAAAATACTAGC
>PVKA01046165.1:0-15086 GCA_004027165.1 Ctenomys sociabilis | reverse complement strand
TTTTTTTTTTTTTTTTTTTTTTTTTTTTTTTTTTTTTTTTTTTTTTTTTTTTTGTCTTTTTGAGACAGGGTCTCACTATGCAGTTCAGGCTGGCCTTAAGCTCACTTTGTAGCTCAGGCTGGTCTCGAACTCACAACAATCCTCCTGCCTCAGCCTCCCGAGTGCTGGGATTACAGGCATGCGCCACCACGCCCGGCAGCACCTTTTCGTTTCTGTTTAATCATGTTGGAAAGTGCTTTTGCAAGAGACTGTCCCTCTCTGTCCAGCAGGTAGGCAGCTACTGATCCCTGTGGAGTCTTTTCATTGTTCTTTGGTTTGGTGTTTCTCTTTTCATGCATCTTGATAGTCTTCTTCATTTGTATTTTCTCTGCATGGTGCTGTTTGTGGTAGAGCTTAGCCTTCAGGCCAGTTTTTTTTTTTTTTTTTTTTTTCCTTCTTTGAATGCTCATGAGCCTCTTGACTTTCCTTTTTTTCTCATGGTGATCCAAGTGGTATCCATAGCCTTGGTGGTGTAATTCAATATATTCATTCTGTGGCATGATGACAGCTGCAGAGCCACCGTGGGTAGCCTCAGGTGTGCAAAGAAAAGTCCTAACTTTGGAGTGTCCCAGACGCATGAGCTGCCTGTGTGCCTCAATTGTTTAAAGTATGGGGTTTCAGCAAATATACTAATAAAAATGTGTTGGTTTTGTTTTTGTATTTGGTGATTTTTTTTTTTTTTTAACACTCAGTTCCCACTCCCAGTGCTGGGATTATAGGCAGGCACCACCATGCCCAGTTTTGAGCTAGCATGGCATGCATGCAGTACTGGGAATCAAACTTGGGACCTGGCTATCTCCCCAGCCCTTATGTTTTGAGACAGGGTGTCTTTGTATAGTTTAGGCTGGCCTCAAACATGTGGTGATCCTCTTGCCTCGGCCTCCTGAGTACTGGAATTACAGATGTGCACCACCATGCCCATCACTGAAAATATTTAGTTGGTGTCATGGTTTAGCCCTAAAACGTCCCCCAAAGTCTCGCATGTTGGAGAGTGAGTGGGTCTTGGGTTGCTGTACTCCTCAGGGGGTTGATGAATTCAAGAGCTTAAAGCACAGCTAGGAAGTGGGACTTGATTGGAGGTAGTCGCTGGAGGTAGCGACCTGGTAAGTTTATTTTTGTCCAGGCTCCTTCCTTTTTTTTTGTATTTCAGGGAAGGTACACGGTGTTTAAGTCTCACTATTAGATCAGATTCATAGTGATCTGTCTGTTTACAGCCTCCCAAGAGCTGGGATAACAGGCACATGCCACCAAATCCAGTCTCAGTCACACTCTCAGGCAGGCCCTGGGGATCAAACCTCCAGCTCCTGGGTCTGCTTGCAGGCACTTTAATCTGCTGAGCTATTTGGCCAGCCCTAGGCTCCTTCCTTCTCTCTCCGCTTCCTGGCTGCTGTGGGCTGCACAGCTATGCTCTCCCATAGGTCCCTAACACCGAACTGTTTATGTGTTGGAGCCAGAAAACCATAGGCTGAATGTGTGAGCCAAAATGAACAGTTTTTTTTTTTTTTTTTTAATGTATTTAGTACAGGGTCTCACTACACAAATCAGACTCATAAGGATCCTCCTGTTTTCAGCCTCCCAAGCACTGGGATTACAGGCATGCGCCATCATGCCCAGTTTCAATCACCATCTCAGCGTGCCTGGGGGAAGGGTGGGCACAGCACTCTAGGGATTGAACCCCAGTTCCTGCGACTGCCTGTCTGGCCAACCCAACATCTCCTTTTTTATGTTGGGAATATTGAGTATTTTTGTTTCACCTGTGGCAAACTATTGACAGTTGAGCACTGTATGACACACTTATACTTTGAACTACTGGGGAGCTAAAGTGGGAGGATCATTTGAACTGTGGAGTTCAGGCCAGCCTGGGCAACATAGCAAGACTCAGAAAGACTTGCCCTGTGTGGATATCTAACTTGTTATTTAGAACAAGTGTGCAGTGTTTCAAAGTGAGCACCAACATTTTAGTTATTTGGGCCCTAAAAATGGTCCTCTAAATTGTATCCAACTGCTAGGGATGTAGCTCTGCTGCTCAGTGCCTTTGATTCCCTGTACTAAAAAAAAAACATTAAAAAAAATGTATTTGGTACAGGGTCTCCCTACACAGCTTGGACTTGTAGTGATCCTCCTGTCTCAGCCTCCCCAGTGCTAGGATTTCAGGCATGGGCCACCATGTCCGGTCTTGGTGGCCAACTCAGTGTGTCCAGGGACAGGGCTGGCATGGCATGTGGTGCCAGGATCAAACCCTGGTTCCTGTGCTTGCCTACACAGGCACTTAGTCCACTGAGCTATCTTGCCAGCCTTATACACACACACACACACACACACACACACACATACACACAAAGAAAGCCTCCAACTACTGGCTGTCACAAACAGTACTACAGGGACCACCTACATGCTTGATCCTCCTGGCCTGAGTGAGGATTCTTTGGATGTAGACCCCCCAGTGGAATGGAATAATACCCTTTTACGTTGTCTCCCCAAGTCAACTCTGGCCAGAATGGTCTGTCTTTCTTTCTTTCTTTTTGAGACAGGGTCTCACAGTACAGTTCCGGCTGGCCTTGAACTCACTTTGTAACCCAGGCTGGTCTCAAACTTGCAGTGATCCTCCTGCCTCAACTTCCTGAGTTTTGGGATTACAGGCATGCACCACCATGCCTGGCTTAGAGTGGTCTTTCTAAATAAATATAAATTCATGTCCTGGTAAGGACTGCAGCAAACTGGATTAAGTAACAGGGTAGAATGTGTCCAGGGTCAGAAAAAAACATGACTAATAGGTTAAACAAGATATATATCGAGAGAGAGAGAGAGAGAGAGAGAGAGAGAGAGAGAGAGAGAGAGGACACGCACAATTTTGGAGTCAAAATGACACTGGGTTTATGATTTCAGCACTGTACACAGAACCAACCAGAGAGCCAACTTTCATTTGAGTATGGTGTTATTCCGTGGACGACCCAGAGCATGCAGCTTTCAATCCTTCAATTACCTGTGGGCACAGCCAGTCAAAAGTGTGTTCCTGGGGCCGGGGAGATAGCTCAGTAGAGTAAGTGCTTGCCTGGTAAGCGCAAGGGCCTAAATTCAATCCACAGTTTCAATTAAAAAAAAAAAAAAAAAAAAAACTGTGTTCTTGGTCCTTCATTTCTGTCTGCTAAAAGGCCTAGAAGGTTTTGACAGGACAACTGACCTTGTGCCTTATTCGCATGAGAAGTCCCAGAAGTTTGTATAAAGGGAGAAGTCCCTCTGTTTGTGTTCACTGGCCTGCTCACACCCTGGGGAATGTACTTTCTTTCCACTTTTATAAATGTATAATCTCATTACCTTTACGTGTCTTGTCCATTTCTTTGTTTGGAACATCAAGGACCTGGAAATAAGGCTCCAGGACCCCGGTCCGGTGACAGTGGCATCTGCATCCCTTTGCCTGCCTGCTTCTCTTCCGCTGCTCCCACCTTACCTTGTGCTTCCAGAATCTTCCCTAGGCCCCTCCTTCCCACACGTTGGCTTCTGCCTAGGCTGCCTGAAGCACGTGTTTCTTGTTGTTTTCCCCTCCCTCACCTCTGTCACTCCGTGTGCTCATCTGCAGACCTCACCACTGCATCAAGCGCCTCTAATTTAATCTCTCAAAACACCGTGGAGGGGGCTGGGGAGATAGCGTGGTGATCTAAGCGCCTGCCTGGCAAGCGCAAGGTTTGCAGCGCCGCCCAGAAACCTACGCAGGCCTGTAACCCCTGCCGCTGGCGAGGCTGAAACATTAGGCTCACTATACGTCCGAGCTGCGTAGTGAGACTCTGTACCAACAACAATAACAAAAAAAAAAAAAACCCACTCCTCCTGTCTGCTTTCTTCCCATTTGGAACAGTCGTTTTGCCCAGGGGGAGTGGATTTCAAGCACTACATAGGAAAAGCTGCTGCCTAGCATCCTCCGGATGGGACCTCCGTGGCAGACAGGTGGAGAAGCATATCAAGTCAGCTCCTGGTCAGAACAGGGCTTTTTCTGTATGCCTCGGGAACAAAGACCATTAAATACTGAAGGAAATTGGACCTGTCCCCATCCATGGTTTCTATCCCGATGCATACACAAAAGGCCCCATTATGGCCACAAGGTGGCGCACTATGCACGAAATGGAAGAAGGGGGACAAATAGTGTTCTTGTCCTTTTGTCTGCTTATAAATTACACATTGGACTGGGGAGATGGCTTAGTGGAATAAGGGCTTGCCTGGCAAGCTCAAGGACCTGAGTTCCATCCCCAGTTACGCAAAAAAAAAAAAAAAAAAAAAGAAATTTCACATTGTAGAAAAAGTCTAAAAACTACAATTGGTGGGGTCGAGGAGATAGCTCAGCAGTCTAAGTGCCTGCCTGGCAAGAGCAAAGGCTGGTGTTGGATCCCTGATACCCCATGCTGTGTCCACCCCGCGGCGATCCGGCCAGAGCTGGGAAGGCTGAGACAGGAGGATCTAGTCCAAGCTGCGGGGTGAGACTCTGTACCGCGCAGCTTGGACTAGATATATAAATATATCTAGATATATAAATCTACAATTGGTAATGGAGAAAATTTTAAAATTCTCCATAACCCCAGGTTAGGATACAACCATTAGGTTAGGATACAACCATTATGTCTATTTTCGCTATTTCTTTTACTTGCTTTTTTATTTAATGACTAAAAGATCCTCACAAAGATAAGATTACAGACTTCCTGTGGAACTCAGAGCAGCGCTGGACTCAGAATCATCCTGGGGTGATGGGGGCGGCAGTCGCAGTCGCCGGTGCTGGATCTACCTGCCTGGCTGTGGGGCAGCCTTGGTGGCAGTGAGATCCCCTTCTCCTTGCCTGCAAGACTCGGTACCTCTGCCCCAAGCCCCAAGCCAGGGTCCAAGCCCTCAAGAGGAACCCAAAGACACCTGTGGCCAGCTTCTCAAGTCTTAGAATTCCACATCTCCACCCACCACCCGCCAAGTACTGGGAATTAAATACAGTGGCTTCACACTGCACTACATCCGCAGCCCTCTTAATTTATTACTATTATTTTTTTTAATTTCGAGACAGAATCTCACTGAATTGCTAAATTGCCCAGGCTGGTCTCAAACTTGGATTCTCCTGCCCCAGCCTCCCAGTGTGCTGAAAATAAAAGCCTCTGCTACTAGGCCTGGGAAGAAGTCTACCTTTGAAGACCAGTAGCCCATAAAGGGGCTCAAGAATTGAACCCCACTGCAGGAGTGGTCACATAGAAAGACAGCTGGGTGTTAGGAAACCTGAATTTTTTTTTTTTTTTTTTTTTAGACAGTCTTCCTATGTAGCACAGGATGCCCTTAAATTCACCTAGGTAGCCCAGGCTGTCCTTGAACTCACAGTGATTCTCCTGCCTCAGCCTTCCAAGTGCTGGTGTGAGCCAGGAAATCTTGACTGTTGTCCTGTCCCAGAACCCTTCACCAAACATTACAGCTGGCTATTAAAGATGCTTCTGCATTGAAGTGACGCACTTAGGCCAAAGGGTCCCTTTGGTGCGAGACTTATGAGTCTTTTGGTGTTAAATAGCATAATTTGGAGCTGGAGAGATGGCTCAGTTGAATTAGTGCTTGCCTGGCAAGTACAAGGGTCTGAGTTCAATCCCCAGCTCTGCAAAAAAAAAAAAAAAAAAAAAAAGCATAATTTCAGGAAGACAGACATTGGGCTGAATGACAACTGGTGGTCAACTTGTTATAGCATGGTGCTGGTGTGGGAGGCCCAGCTGAGGGCTGCTGCTAGCAGCTTAAGAGGCAAGACAGGGGAAGAGCTAGTGGTGGTTGCTAGGGAAGCTGCTGGAGCTTTTGCAAGCTGCAGGTCCTCTTGGGCTGCTCTGCGGGAGGCGGACCTTGTCATGCTGGCTTTCCTGCTGACTCTGGGAGCCCAGGACCTCGGTGTAGCTGAGAAAGGCTGCAGTTGTCTTTGGGGGAACTCTGGTCCTCACTTGGAGTGCTGCTTCCTGGCTCCAGTGAGGTCCCTAGCCTGCTGGCACAGACCCCTGATCCTGCTGGCACAGACTTTCTAGCTTCCACCACTGACCTTGGAGCCTTCCCAGGGCAGGTCTGTGAAGCGAGGCTGCATGAGACACTATCCTGGACTCCAGGTCTCCTGCTGGACTCGTGGGAGGCTTTGTCCTGGGCTCTAGGTTTTAGACTAGCTTCATGGAGGACATTACCATGGGACCCAGGCCCTCAGCAGGATGCTGTAGTCTTTAGTGTGTAGAAAGATTTCCTGCACTCTTTGTATATGATTCCTTGGGTGATGCATTATAAAATAATCTTGTATAATTAATGTGTCCTAGACTGTACTGTTTCCCTCTGCAAAACCCAAAAACATGACAGACATTGTTATGTTTTGTTTTTTGTTTTTTTTTCCCCGCAGAACTGGGGATTGAACTCAGGCAAGCGTTTATTCTACTGAGCCATCTCCCTGGCCCCTATGGTTTTCTGTATATGTGATTTTGCGTAGTCAAGCTATGTACCATGCAAAAATGGTGAATTTATGGTACTGTCAGCTGATAGATGGCTAGTACGGATACTGCAAATATTTCTTTTGAAGTGGGGGACTAGGAATCAAACTCAGGACCTTACACTTGCCAGGCAGGCCCCAGCCCAAATGTAGATATTTCTAATGCTTATTTAGATGCAATACTTTAAATTATGCAGATATATACATAGTATGTATAGTTTGCCCTGGCCAGAGAAGCTTATTTGGTTCATCATTAAGTTTTTCCCAGATGTGGTACCACAGGCCCATGATTCCCAACTACTCAAGAGGCTGAGGTAGGATTTTTAGTTGGAGAACAGCCTGGGCAATCCAATAAGACCCTGTCTCAAAATACAGACCAAACAGTAGGGCATGGTGGCATACACTTGTAAAATCAGCACTTGGGAGACTGAGGCAGGATAATCTCCAGGAGTTCGAGGCCAGCCTGAACTACATAGCAAGACCCTGTCTCCAACGCCTACACCAACTGGTGGACTCGCCATTGCCCTGTTGCTGTGTTCCCCTCCAGGTCTAAGAACTTCATGCCATGACCTGATACATTTTTGCTGAAAATGAAGTAACAGGAAGTAGTTACTTGGGGGGCTGAGGCAGGAAGATTTTGTGAGTTCAAATCCAACCTCAGCTACAAAGTGAGCGCAAGGCCAGCCTGAACTGTGTAGTGAGACCCTGTCTCAAAAGGAGGAGAAAGAAAGAAAAAAAGAAAGACAGCCAAGTAGCTCAGTGGATTAAAGCTCCTGCTTAGGCAGATGCAGGGCCAGGAGTTAGACCCCGGGGCCTGCCATGCCAGCCCCACCCCCAGGGCACGCTGAGATGGTGATTGAGATTGGGTGTGGTGGTGTAAGCCTGTATCCCCAGCCTTTGGGAGGCTGTAAACAGGAGAGTCCTTAGTTTATTTTTACTTTACATTATATATATTTTTAAAGATTATTTATTCGATACTGAGTCTCACTATGCAGCTTGGATTCATAATCTATGATCCTCCTGTCCCTCTGCAGCATTGGGATTACAGCTGTGCACCACCCCCCATGGTTTTGGGGCCAGCATACCATGTGATACCAGGGATCCTCTGGTCTTTGCACTTGCCAGGCAGGCATCTAGACTGCTGAGCTATCTCCCCAGCCCCTACATTTTATTTTATTTTATTTTTGTACTCCCCAGCTCCCTTTAAGGTAGAGGACCTGTTGCTTGAAACATCTTAATGTCAACACTTGAGTGGCCACAGCCAGGGTCCTTTCCTTTCTTCTGTGCCAGGGTGTCAATAATGTGCTGAGTCATCACACGCTTCTCGGAAGACCTGGTGTGACAGGCAGTGCTTTTAGAATGGCAGTGAACGGGAGCCAGGATGCCACTGCTTCCTGGACCCAGGATGACACCTTCCCGGCCTGCCTCCTTTAGTTCACTAAAGGCACCACGCTCTCCCTCCCCCAGACCCTCCTGGCCCACCCAGCTCCTGCCCACGCTCTCCAGGCTAGGGGCATGTGACTCTCTGGGACCTGCTCCAGAACCTGCGTCAGGTACACCTTGCCACGTGCACATGCGACCAGTTACTTAAGTTACTTCCTGCACTGTGTGATAGTTTCCTGTTTGTCAGACACTGTTGTCCACTATTCCATCAATACTGTCAGTACCCTGGCAGGCTCCTTGAGTATTGACCCTATTCTGTTGGTTTTCTTTTTTTTTTTTTTTTTTTTTTTTTTTTTTTTTTTTTTTTTTTTTTTTTTTTTGTATTTTAGGGAAGGGCCTACAGGGTGCTCAGGGTCTCACTACTAGATTGGACTGGTAGTGCTCCGCCTGTTTACAACCTCCCAAGGGTGGGATTATAGGTGTGTGCCACCATACTGTCTCAATCATGGTCTCAGCCACACCCTGGGGGCGGAGCTGGCAGGGCAGGTCTTGGTATTGAACTCCCATCCCTGCTCCTGCTTGTAGGCACTTTAATCCACAGAGCTATTTGGCTGGCCCGCTTTTCTTCTTTTCTGTATTTTAGTTTGGGGTTTTTGGAGACAGGGATTGCTATGTAGCTCAGGTTGGCCTTGAACTTCTAGTCTTCCTGCCTTTCAAGTGCTGGGATCGCAAGCATCTCTCACCACACCTAGTATCTAATTTTTTTTGAGGGGGGGGCTGAACTGGGGATTGAACTCAGGTCCTTGCCCTTGCCAGGGAGGCATTTATTCCACTGAGCCATCTCCCTGGCCCTGGCTAGCCCTTATTAACTAATTCATGTTATCTTTGTTTTTAATTAATTAATTAATTATTGCACTGGGATTGAACCCAGGACCTTTACATTGAGTTTCATCCCAAGGGTGTGGGTACACACGCACGCGCGCACACACGCACGTGCACACACACACACACACATACACACACACACCTTTGCTTGGTGAAGGCATTGCCACATTCCTAAGTTGCCCAGGCTGGGGTTGATTTTGTGATCCTCCTGCCTCAGCCTCTTAGAGCGCTGGGATTCCCTGCCCCACTCTGAGTGGCCACACTCAGCTGTGTCATGTTTGTTTTGATACCCAGCACCAAGCAGGTGCCTGAGGCATGATCCCTGCCTGAACATCTGTAGAACAGAGAACACCGATCTCCATCTGTCTGTCTGTCCATCCGTCCGTCTGTCCATTCGTCCGTGCATTTCTCCCTCTGGGTCGGGGAATGGAATTCTTCACATGCTAACTGTACACATTCTACCCCTGAGATCTCTGCTCAGCCCTAATCCTTGTTTTCTTTTTCTGTTAAGTGGGATTGAGTTTGTTGCTCCTAAAGGAGATGTCAGTAATAGAATATATCATTCTAGATTTTTCTACTAGTAAAAGGGATCTTATCTGGCCACCTATTACTTTTTGTTATCAGAAAAAAAAAATACAGGCCACCTATATTATGCAGACTATATTTCAATAAAGCTCATGCAAAAACAGGAGTATCATACATGTGGTATTTGGTAACCTGCTCTCCTCATTAAACTATGTTCTAGGACATCTTCCTCACGTGACGGCCACAGAGTGCCATACAGAATCATGCTGAGAAGTCACCCACGGACACGCGCACTGTGGCACCACTGCACAAGGCTGCAGTAAAGTTTGTGTCCTTCGTTCTTTTTTAAAATTTATTTATTCATTTGGTACAGAGTCTCACTATGCAGCTCAGACTCCTAGTGATCTTCCTGTCTCCGCCTCCCCAGTGCTGGTATTACAGGCTTGTACCACCATGGCCAACTTACAGGGATCAAGCCCACATTTGCTGCTGAGCTCTCTCCCCAGCCCTGTATCATGGGGGCTTAAGTGCATTGCAAAATCATCAACATTGCCACACTGCCCATATAAAAGTAAAGATAGCCCCTGTTTATATTCAAGATGGTGCCTTGTGAATTTCCTGGATGGTGGTGCACAAAAGATACATCTGCCTCTGAATTGAAAAGGTGTCAATAGACCAAAAAATGACACAGACAAGCCAAGTTTGGTGGAAAAATACCAAAGTTTATTCAGTTCCCTACAGAGTGATGGATGGTTTACAGGAACCTGTACTCTCAAAGCTGAGTTGCTACCCATACTTACCAAGCTCTTGTTTTTTGTTGTTGCTGTTGTTGTTTTGTTTTTTAATTTTTATTTTAGGATAGGAACTACAGGGCCTACAGGGTCTCACTATGTAAATTGGATTTGCAGTGATCCACCAGTGTTCAGCCTCCCAAGAGCTGGGATTACAGGCACACACCACCCTCAACGCCCTCCCAGGGTGCCCCAGGGGCATGGTCAGCATGGCATGCCGGGGATCGAACCCTGGCTGCTGCATCTGCCTAAGCAGGTGCTTTAATCTGCTGAGCTATTCAGCTGCCCTCAAGCTCTTGTTTATACAGTGCTGTAACATACACAGCAGGCCAAGCATGATGGTGCATGCCTGTAACCCCAGCCCTAGGGAGGCTGAGGTAGGAAGGTAGCTGTTCAAGGCCAGCCTGGGCTACATAGTTCAGGGGTAGCTGAACTATACAGCAGGACCCTGTTTTGTTTTGTTTTGTTTTGTTTTTAATACACAGCAATAAGTAAACTCCAGGACCAGAATCAATGGAGAGGATTTGGATTGAACTCAGGCCCTTGCACTTGCCAAGGAAGCGCTTATTCCACTGAGCCATCTCCCAGGCCCACCAGAATCAATGGGAAGCATTATGTATTCGTGTGCATCCAGGTCCTATGCCCAGGAATTCTGCTGGGCTCAGCTGACACACAGACAGATGGCGGCCCTGTTTGGCTGCAGTCTGGTACACAGCCTTGGCGCCTGGAGAGGACCCCATGGTGCAGTTAAGTGCAGATTAGTGCCAGTCTGGCCACAGCTTAGAGGACCAGTCTCCCCTAGATGGGGTATCATGGAGCCAAAAAAAATTCTACATATAATGGCTGGATTTGAGAGATTCTCAGGAGCAAGGTGAAGTCATACAGATGAGTCTTGCTTCTCTTCATTTAAGCTGCTTGTGACCCCTTGGTACACAGCGATGTCAGAGCCCACCTTGCTTATCCACCCTGCCCTCAGATACAGAAGCTTCTAGATTCTTTGAGACAGTGACTGCACAGCCATTAAGATGTGCAGATCTGATTTGGAAAGGGTGTTTTTGTTTTTTCATTGTGTGTGTGTGTGTGTGTGTGTGTGTGTGTGTGAGCACCTGTGTGTTTGAGACAGGGACTCACTATATAGCCCAATGTGGCCTTGAGCTCCCACCAATCCTCCTGCCTCAGCCTTCTGAGTGCCAGGACTACAGTCGTACACTGCCATGCCCTATTCCTCGCTTGGATGGCTTCACTCCTGGACTTGGTTTGTCTTGCTGTGTTTCCCTCTCTCAGTCCCTGGCTCCCAGGCCCCTGGGTTTACTCCAGGCAGATTTTAGTGGGTTGTGACAGGTGTGCCTGCCAATCTGCTAGCATGTCACAAGGTCATAATCACAAGCAGAAAGAAAATAGGCTTCTCCGTGGCTGATTAGCACATTCCTGAGGCCACAGGGTGGAAAAACTCACCTGTTGACTATTGCTGTCAAGTCCCTGCTGGGGCCCTCCAGGTCCTTGTGAATGGGTGGCATTTCCCAGAAGCCCCTTCTCTCTCAGATACCCTCACTTTCGCCAAGCCTTTCTCCAGCTTTAGCCTTCTTCCAGCAGCTGCAAGATCCAAGCCAGGGAGACCTCCTTCCCTGGCTCCATCCCAGATGGCCACAGTGTCTTCTTGGTCCTCTGCAGGGCCAGGGTAGGGCCCCTCAGATCCCTCCGAGCAGAGCATCTGGAGCCGAATGAGCAGCGCTGAGCTTAGTGAGGTTTCACGTGTTCACACAGCCACTTGTGGAGCATGGGGGGGTGGGCCAGGCATCAAGGGGAAGTCTTGAAGCAGGCAACGCTCCGCCCTGATGAGTGACCACTGGAAAGTAGCAGACACCTAGCAGCTCTTCCTGCCTGCAGGCGCTGTGCTAAGCCTTCCTAAGAGGTGACCTTTCAGTCCTCACAAAGCCCCATCAGATAGGACACCACTATTAACCCCATTGTCTAAATGGAGAGACAGAGGTACCAAGGGATAATAACCTGTCTCAGGACACACAGCTAACAAGATGTAGAATCAAATTTCGGGCCCAAGCATCTGGGTTCCAGAGTCTGTCCTCCTAACCAGTAACTAGGCTGGGGAGACAGCTCAGTGGCATAAGCCTGCCTGGCAAGTGGAAGATCCTGAGTTTGATCCCTAGTACAAAAACAAACAAAAAGCTAACTGATTATTTTATTTTAGTGGTGACGAATAATGGAAAAATAAACAAGTTAAAAGGACACTTTCAGTTAGGAATAACTAAGTTCTAGAAAAAAAGAAAAATAAGCCAGGTGTGATGGCACACACCGGTAATCTCAGCACTCAGGAGCCTGAGGCAAGAGGATTGCCAGGACTCTGAGGCCAGCCTGGGCTATATAGTGACAAGACCCTGTCAAAAGAAAGAAAGAGAGAGGGAGGGAGGGTGGGAGGGAGGGAAGGAAGGAAGGATGGAAGGAAGGAAGGAAGGAAGGAAGGAAGGAAGGAAGGAAGGAAGGAAGGAAGGAAGGGAGACTTGGAAGTATGAGGGCTGGGATCAACTAAGGGGTAGATCACTCACTTAGCTTGTGCAGGGTCCTGGTTTCAACCTCCCACGCTGTAAGAAAACAACAACAACATTGGGCCAAAGATGTAGCTCAGTGGCACAATGCCTGCCTGGCAAGGGCAAGGCCCTAAGCTCAATTCCTGATACAAAAGGAAAAAAAGAAGAGAGAGAGAGAGAGAGAAGGGAGGGAAACAGAAGGAAAAGGAAGAGAAGAGGGAGGGGAGGGGAGGGGAAGGGAGGGGAGGAGAGCGGAGGGGAGGGGAAAAAAGAAAAATAGATATTCAAGGAAAAATAGATACACCTGCTAAGCGAAGCCTGTGGCATAGATAAGCAAACACCCATTTTCAAGCTGGGGCCAGTACTGTCCCCTAGCAGGCCTTTTAGAAATTACAAGAGTGGTTTTGGTTGTCAAAATAACAGGGTTGTGGAAAAGAGAGGAACAATTCCCACAATATTCCTTTGCTGCCATTCAAACTGTGCAACGTTTGACTGTCCTGCTAGACACTGATGAAAGCCAAGCATTTATTAACAACGACCCAGCCCTAGACTTAACCCCTGTCGTGTTGTGATAGAGGAATTACTTTGCCACTGAGGTGAGCAAGCCTGCCTTTTTTTGTGGGAATTCACAGTATTTCCTAATGCTCTCCTCCTCCCTTTCCTTAGTTTGTTATTTCTGTGGACATTAAGGCGATGTTCCTCTCCCTATCGTCTCCTAGCTCCTTATTGTGGTCCCCACTCTGATGCGAGTCCAGTGGCGTTGTCTCTCTTCACTTGCATTTCCTGGGTATCATTTACCAATCTGGAAAACAAAAGCTAACTTTAGTTCTGTTTTAGGCAAGGGAGGACCAGGAGCAGAAGTAAAGCTTTTTTTTTAAACCAAGGCTGACGTGGGGCCACCAGAGGGCAGAGAGGGTGGAATTGTGGTAACCCCAAGCTGGCACAGTGACAGCTGACGCACGGCAAGGGGGTGTGGCAGAGAAGCGACATCTGGCCTGGCCCAAGAAGGTCCAGTCTCATTGGAGCCAGGATGTTTGTTTTTAAATGTGGAATGTTTTGTCTGCCCACCTGCCTGAGACAACAGGGCCAATAAAATCTGGATGTATATTTCTCCAGCCCACAGTGACTCACAAGTTTAGATCCCTCAGCCAAGAATGGAATATTCCATTTCCCATGTTTCTTATTTGAACTTAAAACTTACACTAATTCTTATTAAACTCATCCTTAAGGTATCTATCACCACGTGCATCTATTTTCAGCTTCCAGAGAAGCTGAGGCAGGAGGATCACTGGAGCCTGTGCACTGTCCCTTAGGCCAAGCTTGCACCACGCTGGTGCTGCTGCCGGGGCCTTCCTGAGCCTTCCTGGTCTTTGGGTCCTCTCACTGGCTCTGAGTTAGATTATTATGGAGAAAGGGCCTAGAGTATAGATAGGTTAGGTGGCAGGCTGGCTATGGTGACCCAAACCTGTAATCCCAGCATTTGGGGGAGGCCGAACAGGAGGGTTGTTGTGAGTTTGAGGCCCACTTGGACTACATAGCGAGACCCTGTCACAAAAAAAGAGAATAAAAAGCACATGAAGTGGCACGTACAACCTCACACTGGAAATGGTGCTCAGGAGGTTGAGTCAGGGCCTGCGCGTCTCGACTTGCATTCTCAGTCACCCTGAAGGCCTCCCTCTCAGGTGAGGGAGATTTCCTAGGGACTCTGTTGCAGGAAATTGAAGGGGCTTTCCAGAAAAAGAGGGGAGTTGGGTGACGGGGTGGGGACCACTGACTCGAGCGTGTGGTGTGGACGTCCCCTCCTCCCTCCTTCTCCATCCCATTTCTGCCCCTGGGGTGTGGGGTAGGAGTAGCTGCGTAGCCAGGCTGGCAGGGTAGCAGAGAAGGCCCAGCCCAGGTAAGGGCTCTGGTGCCGCTGGCTCAAAGCCTGAGGACAGTTCACATCCAGTGCCCAGTTCCTGCCTCTTCCCTCCTCCCCCAGGGAGGCGGGAGTCTCCTCTGGAAAAACACTGGGGCTGGCGCTGCTGGGCCGGGTGCTGGGGAAGGCCCGATTGCATCAGCCGGAGTCCTTCCGTGTTCTGAGGAGGAGACACAGCCAGATAGGTTGGGACAGGAGGAGGCCAGACGCACAGGTGCTTAGGAGATGAGGGAGGCAGCAAGCCACCCAGACCACCTGACGGCCACCCTGCCGCCGGCAGCCAGCCCCTCGCAGCAGCCCCTCGGCCCCGAGGACGAAGAAGCCAGCCTGGATGAGTACGACCAGTACAGCCTGGAGCATCCCTGCGTGGGTGAGGCCCGCCCTGCCACCTCTTGGGTCCTTCCCCAGGCAACCAGGGTCCCCTCCTTGGACTTCTTCCCACACTGCACCCTTCTCCAGCCAGCCTGTCTCCTGGGGCTCAGGCCACCCCCTCCCTAACCCACCCTCCACAGATCCCTACTTACTCACATCTTTCGGGT
>PVKA01046164.1:0-15099 GCA_004027165.1 Ctenomys sociabilis | reverse complement strand
CTTCTACATAATTCTATGAGAGGCAAGATCTGCACTATTGGTGGTGGGACAGGATATTATGTTGGCTTTTAGTGCTATGGTCATCCACTAGGTAAATAATTATTGAATCTTTGATATAATTCAGCTATATAAAAACCTGTAAATATAATATCATGTATGCACCTTGTACAATACCAAAACGTTATGAAAACAGTTTGCATTGTATTATTTCATTGACTCTGTATGGTTATGGTGTTTTGAAACTGTCTGATTGACATTTGTATTTCAATAAAATAAAAATAAATGGAAAAAAAAGAAAGATAATCACATTTAAATATAATATTTAAGGCCAGTGAGATTGATCAGCATACTAAGCACTTGCTTTGGCAAGCTCAGGGACCAGGTCTCTATCTCCGGTCCTCCATGACCCGATGGCCCCAGCCTGGGACAAGATGAGCCAGCACTGAGTCGGGTGGGGTGGCACAGGACTGTAATCCCAGTGCTGGGTGGCTGAATACAGCAGGAACACTGCTCAGCCAACCTCCATGATGAGACCATATACCAAACACATAAATGACAAAAAATGTATTTCTAAATTGCATATTTTTAATTTATTATTATTATTTTTTTAGTGGAACCAGGGATTAAACTCAGACCCTTGCACTTGCCAGGGAAGCACTTATTCCACTGAGCTGTCTCCCTTGTCCCAACATCAGGGTTGAATATAATTTCTACATTTTTTCTGTTTTTTTTTTGTTGTTGTTGCTGTTTTGTTTTGTTTTGCTTTTGGCAGAACCCGGGATCAAACTCAGACCCTTGAGCTTGCCAGGGAAGTTCTTATTCTACTGAGCCATCTTCCCACGTTTTTTATTTATTTGACTTCAGTTCCAATAATCACTTCAAATACATTTTTATGTATATTTTTTGCCTCAACTTACTTAACAACACTGATTTTTCTTCATTTTAGTACTATAAATTTAGTCCATTTCAAATATTATTATATTATGTTCAGGGAAAAATATTGTAAGTCTAGGCTAAATATTAATATGAAATTATATTTTATGCCCAGTAATCAAGTTTCTAGTGTTTCTCTCCATCTGACTTTTTGTTGTATAATTCTGTACTACAGAATAAGTAATTTTTTTTTTTTTTTTTTTTTTTTTTTTGTGGGACCAGGGATTGAATTCAGAGTCTTCTGCTTGTCAGGGAAGTACTTATACTACTGAGCCTTATCACTGGTCCCAATAAGTAATATTTTATTAAATTCAAGTTATATACTTGCTAGCAACCCTACCACTATGACTTTGGACAAGATATTCTGGTGAATAGTATAAATGTATAATTAAATCAGTTTAGTATTTTTTTTTTGTCTTTCTAGTACCTTCCAAGTACTTCCACAGTACCAACTGCTATAACAGTGAATACAGGATGATATCAATAAATATTTAATAGGTAGAAGACTAAAAGTAAAACAGTGATACAAATATTTAGAGTCTTCATAAAAATGTGATCATAACCACTTTGTATTTGTAAATTTAAGTTTAATTTATTCATAAGAGACATTATTTTATTGTAATTATGTTATGGTTTACGTGTGTGTGCGTATGTGTGTACATGTGTATGTATAGCTTATATACTCAAACCTTTATATTTTTTATGTATCAGCTGTCCCATAGCAGAGAGAAAATATCTTGTATCTACAATGTAAATTAAGCATGGTTTAATAAGGCTCAAGGTTTGAGGGAGATAGCCCATGACCACCTTGCTGCAGGGCAGAAGCAAGATTGTGGGAAGATGTCATGGAAGAAAGTGCTCATCTTATGTCATCTGGAGAAAGAAAGGAAAGTTAAGGGCGAGGTACAAATCCTCAAAAGGCACACTCTAAGGGCATTCTGCTTCAAGCCAGATCTACACAATGAATCAGTTCATTGATTGATACACTGTCCTCATGACCCAATGTACTTCTGATCAACATGTTACCCTTGTGATCTACTAATCTAGCTTAGCTTATAAAACCAAAGAACTCCATTTTTAATGTATCCAGAGATTTCAAATTTGAAATTAGGTCTCTAGCCTGGGTCCATTGGATATCTTGCATCTGGTTTGCTGGTTTAACTTCATTTCATTGTATTATAGCAGAGGGGAAAGTGCATGACCTCTGAGATCACTTTTGTAAGAAAACTAGTGTCACTCCTGAGGGTTCATTCTCTCCTTATGACTTGATCATTAACAAAGGACTGCCCAATGTTATTGCATTTGGATTTCATATTCTAACATAAATTTTAAGACATAAACATTTAGCCAAAAACAAGTTATATTACCTTAACACCAAATAGAAAAAAAAAATTACACATGAGTATCTCCTTGCTTTGCAAATTGACTAGCTCATCAGTATATTCTGTAATATGTGCCAATTTTTTATGCTTTAGGAACACTTCATGAACAAAAAAACTAATGATATATTTAGACAACTATTTTTCCTTTCCTTAAAATTGTGCATTCTAAAATTCTTAGGCTAAACAATATTTAAAGAAGGAATTTCTAATATGAAATATGAAAATATTGTGATCTTTACTCTAGTTAAATTTTTACTAGGTCCTCTAGTTGGAATAAGTGGTAAGTAATTATATAGATAAGTTTTGGTAGTTACTTATTTTATATTTCCTTTTTTTAAATTTATTTTTTATTTTATTGAAGTACAAATATCAATCAGACGGTTTCAAGACACCTTAACAAGACAGATTCGCCTAATTAATACATTGCAAACTGTTTTCATAATATTTTGGTATCATACAAGGTGCATGCATGATATTATATTTACAGATATTATTTTAGCAGATGTCTCTTATCAGTGAATTAAGAGTGTAGCTGCTTACTTATCTCATTTTTTATACCTGAATTATATCAAAAATTCAGGTATAAATAATGAGATAAGTATTCAAAATAAATAATTATTTTCCTAGTGGATGACCATAGTACTAGAAGGCAACATAATATCCTGTCCAACCACCATTAGTGCGGATCTTGCCTCTCATAGGATTATGTAGAAGCACAGCATTATCTATCCCAACTGTACTGTCTATACAAGCACATCATGATTTTTTCTTTTCCAAATCATTACTTTTCACCCTAATCTAAGCTATTTTCAAAATTTTTGTTGAAATTTATTCTGTGGTAAGGCATAAAATATTTTTGTTAATAACAAGCATGAATATATCTATCTATCTACCTTTATTTTTTGTATACATTTTTAAAGCTGATTAATAGGACATTTTCAATAATTATTACATTTTACATTGTTATCTTCCTAGTGGTTATTCATAGTACAAGCAGCAGACAAGATATCTTGTCCAAACACTATTACTACAAATCCTTCTTCTCAGAGAATTAAGAAAAAGTAGCTGCATAGCCATTCTGCATATACAAATACAAAATGATTCTTGCTTTGTATCACTGTTGTTTAGTCCTGTCAAAAATGGATATTATATTGATATTTAAAATACTATAGGTGCTTGAATTCAGCAAAACACTCCAACACAATCCAGCACTGCACATTAGTGGTTATCGACAGAACATGTTGACTAGAGCCTTTTACAGGTCAGCATATTAATATGGCTTTACTTTATATACCTCATTTTTATACTTTTCTGATGGATGGTTAAGACCAAGATAAAGTAATACCTACATAACAAGAAACATAACTTTTGTATCTAATTAGGTCAGTCAAGTCCCCTCAGGATTTGTCTTGCAACCCTCTAGATTACAGGGTTACAGTAGATCCTTATCAGTGTCATTCATGTGGATGAGTCACAGCCATTGCTTGACCAGTTAAGCATGAAAATATTCAGAAAAGTTAAACGTTTACAGTCACTCAGAGATTAGATGAATGCATCTGAACCAGAATTTACAAAATCTACAATAAATGGATTGAAAGCCAAAAGAAAATAATCCATGACTTAAAAAGTTTTTCATTAAAGGGATGAAAGATTATTTCACTATTCTTGAAGTTATATTCTTTATGTTCCAAAGTATAGCACAAATATGAATTTAAATTTGAAACACAAAAAGTTCACATCCCTTTTTATCTCTAACTAAAAGCAAAATGTATTGCAACCAAAATTGATGTTTTTCTCTTTTATATTTTGATTTGCAGTGGAATTCCCCATTGTTTCAGGTAGGAATTCTGCCAGTGAGTGAGGCTCTTTTGCAATAAACTACAGAGCTGAACCTCAGATACTTCAAAAGAAGGACTTATTTTGTCAAGAAGGCCCTTCTCCTTAGGCTCACTCTCCCTGTGTCTCTGTAGCATCTTTCAGGCTTCCTGATGTCATTAGGAATGTGTGTGAAGACAATCCCTACACAGAATGTTGCTCTTAGGACCGACATGACCAGAAATGTAAGAACTCAGTGTTCAAGGAAAAGCCACAGAAATGAAATTTTTTCACTTTGAAATCAGTTCTCCACCTAAGAATAAGGGAGAGTACAAAGTGAATGTACTGTAGTTAATAACTGTTTTGCAATATGTGAAATTTAGCTAACATATCTGTCAGTCACAATAACATTCAAAATGTAAATAATGTTCAGGGTAAAGCCAGACAGATTTTTGTGCTTTTGGTAAATATCAAGATGTTCATTTCATTTATTTTTGATATATTTATTGAATGTTCACTCCTCACGCTTTTATTAAGAGCACAAATTCCAGTTTCCAGTGGCAATGAACATCCTGCTGATGTTGCAGCAGTCTGAGCGCTTTGGGCGGCCGGCGCCTCCTTGCCTTGGCCCCAGCACATTGGCTCATTAAACGATGAATTCTAGCTGGTTGTGCATTTTACTTCCCCTCAGTCCTAGGCTCTATATATGAAAAGCACAGAATAACTTGATTGTAGACAAAGTCAGTGCATTGAGAGTGAAGATAAGAGGGGGACATTTAGCAGCTTCACGGTGAAACAGCAAGTGGGTGGGCAGCAGAATTTGAAAATTGCAAATACAGCATGGGTTTTAAGCTGAGAATGGCTTCTTTACAGCAAAATAGAGGGTTAGAAAAATCCAGTGCAGCACCACTTCACTGCCAGAGATTAACCAGTCTTTGTTTGTACCCTGGAGCCACTAAACAAATGACTGCAGCTTCACTCCATGAAGTCTAGATTGCTCTAGGATTACCACAAGAGGTTACATGACACAGACAGAGAGTGTAAAGGCTGGACACATATCCCCTGAGATGCCCAAGTCCAGGGTAGGGAGCACGGCGGTTCTCCCATTCTTCAATTCTGCGGTGGATGGCCAGGACTGGTGGCCATGGATTTCAGAGTTGGTTGGAGTGCAAGGAAGTGCAACCAATTGGCTTAAGGCCCTGCCCTACCCAGAGGAGATTGCTGTTCTTTTTGCTTTCCTGTTTACCTACAAAGAGGTAGGGAGGTTCTTGCTACAGTGTGAAGGCCTGAGGTCTCCTGACAGATCCGAATTCAAGCACCTACAATAATTGAATGATAACAGAATGGCCATCTCTGACAGGACTAAACAAAACAAGGAGGATACTAAGGAAGAACCATTCTGTATTTGTGTATATAGAACACTGGATAAATACGCAGCTAAAAGATTTGCACTTATAGTGTTTGGACAGGATATCCTGTCTGCCTCTTGTACTATGGATCAACACTAAGAAGATAACAATGTAAAAAGTATTAATTATTGAAACTGTATTATAATTCAACTTTTAAAAAAAGATAAGAATATAACTACATTCACTGAATTCAATAAGTAGAGGAATCTGCTCTAGTACTGTTTATAAATAGAATATCATATCTGCACCTTGTACAACAAATGACCACTAAGAAAACAATATGCAATATATTAATTATTGAATCTGTTCAACTAATATGATTGTAACTGTCTCTTTGCTATTTGTTGTTCATTAAAATTATGGGGGGAAAAAGCCCATGGGCTATAACCCTGGGCAAAGAGGACCCTGGATTGGAAGGAAACCAGTCATTTGGAACTATAGAGAAAATTTTTCAAACCATTTTTTCCCTAGAACTGATGTTTTCTATTATTTGCATGTATTTTTCCTGTTTTTGTTGTCTTATTTCACTATTTTAAATGTTTTCTGATGTTTTTCTTTAGTTCTTTTATCTTTTAATTTTTCCTTGTTTTTTTCCTCTTTTATCCAATATTATTTTTTATTTTCCCTACATAAAATTCTTTAGATAAATTTCCTCACCTTCTTCTTATCTTATGTTGCTTAGTTATTCAAATTTTTCATTTTTATGGTTTCTATTGTCCACACCATCTAATTATAATAGTATAACCAATAGACCTTGTGATGATGTGGGTAGTTAGTTAACTCTATTCTGATTTTTTTGAATACTATTCTATAACTAGTGGAGCCAAAATGGTTCTTTGTAGTAGGTCATTCACTAAGAATCAATATTTGGTTTGTTTTATTATTTATATTATTGTTATAGATCTCCTTTCTCAGGAGAAGGGAAATAGATTATTTGTTCTCAGAGTATGTGAATATCCAATTTGTACTTGGTGCTGTTATTGTTGTTTTAAACTACAATTGATCAGAAGAGGAGAAAGTCACTATGTAGAAGAACAACTCAACAGAGAGACAATTATGGAAATGCATGGTTTATTTTAGCTACATAATGTAGCATTAACCAAAGTATAAGTGTGAATGAGAGCGCACTTCAGCCAGGTTTCCATCACTGGCATTGTTATTCCTTTACATTTTAATGTTTTATTCCTATTTTATATTCTTGCAATTTAATTACAAGGTAATGTAGTGAGGTTATTTGTGGTCATGTGTATTTGGGATTAAAATATGCGTTTGTGTGCTATAACTGGGTTTATATATTTTTTCAAGATAAGTAAAATTTCTGTTACTTATTTCATTAACTTTAGATTTAATATGCCATTATTCTTTATGTTGATGGTATTTTTGACATTGTTATAAGCTGGCTTAACCAGGTCCATTTTTATAACAAATTCTGTAAGCCCCATTTTGTAAAAGCCCTAACCTCCCTGTAGACCCCCACCCAGATGTTCAGACCATAAACATAACTGCTTGCCCAGATTCGGAAGTGCTCCTCACCATTCCCAGGAGTGTGTTACACTGTAACCAAATGTCCTTGTAACAAAGGGCAATGACTATTTGTAAGAATCCCTTCTCCACTGCAACTCTCAAGTTTTTCACCCTAAAGGTTGTACTTTGTTTCAACACAGCGTGTATTTCCCTTAGATTTTCTGAGGGAATGTTGAGGCTGAGCTCAGCTAATAAAGCACTCCAAATTCTTCCTTTGGTTTTCATATCTATTGGTTTTGCAGCGAGCCACAACATCAAATATCTTTGGCTTTTAACTATGTTAGAAGTAAGTTTTGCTGGAATTAAAACCTGAGAGGGACCTCTAGTGAGCAAGCGCCAGAGCTGCACCCTCCTACAGGCTGAGGGATTCTGTGGAATTTGTGGGAGGAAAGAGAGGCTACATTGAGTTCGTTTCTTTGTAACATCTGACCACTGAACTCTCCTACCTACCAGTGTTCATCTTCTAACATTTAGCAGTCAGGGCCTGAAAACCTGGGTCACCTGGTAGGATGGGCAGTTCTGCCTCTCTCACTGCTGATTCTTAATAAGAACGCATAAATCTTAAGGCTTGAAGTACTCACGACCTGGACAAGATGGCAGTTCTGTGACTCCCTCTACATGACAAGACAGAATCTTAGCTCCAGCTCAAATTAACTTCATGGAGGTAGTAGAAGACACAGGCTTCGCATCCACATCTTCTCATTTTACCTGAGATGTTGTCTTATTCATGGCGTTTCGTCAGCAGCCACATAGTTTTCCTGGAGATGTGGCAGAGTATAAATCTTTTGGAAGTTAGTGCTTACATGTTAGGAGCAGATCTCCAAATATTGTTTTATATTTTGGCAGGAAAATTGGATTTCATTTTAATAGAAATTGAAATTATTATAAAAATTTAAAATAATAATGTCATTTTGTATTTCAATGGGTAGCTGCAGATCATAGAGCCAACAAATGAGAAAACAAGAAAGGAGATGAGTCTGAAGCTTGTGGCTTGGGTCAGTGTGGACAGAATGGGGAAACTGATTGATTTCCAGGTATATTTAGAATGTCACGCTTTCCTGAAAGAACTGTGATAGTGGTAGAAGAGAAAGAAAGAAAGAAAGAAAGAAAGAAAGAAAGAAAGAAAGAAAGAAAGAAAGAAAGAAAGAGAGAGAGAGAGAGAGAAAGAGAGAGAAGGAAAGAAATATGAAGGTAGGAAGGAAGGAAGGAGGGAAGAAGGGAAGAAAGGAAAGAACAGAAAGTAATTCTACCTCATTAACTGAAAAGCTTGGCTAAAAGCACTTGATTCTTAGAAAGTCAAGCAGAAAATGAGATGAATTTGCCTTTCTGAATGCCAAGAAATAAACTGTTTCTAGAACATAGAAATCATTCTACTGATGCACAAACATTAATCACAATATTTGGAACCATAAAGATCATCACCGGATTATAATATTGCAGTGCTGTCTTTTCTAGGCAGATACTTAGAAAATAGAGGTGGAGACTTTTCTATAGCATTGTTACCACAGTAGTTTCTTAAACAACACTGGAGGAATATAATTGAAATCCTGTTCTGGTAAAGGGTGAAATTAAAACTATAATTTAATTAAAAGGTCCTCTAAGAATCCCATCAGAAGCTCAGTTGGTGGGAAGAATGTTTAAGAATGAACTGAATAAAGGTTTGGAACTCAGCCTTGAGTGAAGGACTTTACTTCAAAGAGTATTTCTGGGTGTCTACTTACCTGGCCCTCATTACCAGTGAACATGTGCAGCAACCAGGTAAATGGAATGAACTTGGAAATAATTGATTTGTTCCTAGTGGAGAATCTGCTGAAATTTAAAAAAAGGAAAGATCACTTTGCATTATTCTTTGTTCTCAATAGAGAACACATTAGCTAAAATGACTGTTAAAATACATGTTTATATGATATTAAAATCCTTCCAATAGTTTTCCTTCTTACATTGCTCATGATACCAAAAACTAAAATCTATCTAGAGGTTTATGGTGTCCAGTGTAATTTCTCCCTGACCATTTCTTTCATTTCATATCTCATAGATACCCCTCCTTGAAGGCTTTATGAATTAGAGAGCCCTTAGTCATGAGATTTTCCAATTCTTTCCCAAAGAATTACATTTATTTGAGGTAAAACATTACAGTATTGTCCACTTTATTTTCCAATCAGAAACATTTTCCAAGTACATATTCCCTCATTACCCTGTTTAATGAACTCATTAATAACTATCCTTCTTTTCTGTGTTAGTGCTCTAATATTTACAAACTATTATAGGACTGTGGCATTTATTTTGTTCAATGTATGACTAAAATAAGTGTCATATTTTGATTATGCATTTATCAAACTAGAACCCAAATTTAGTAAAACATAGAAACAGACATAGCACCTTGCCAATACTTATTGAATAGAATACTAAATGAGTGAGGAAAATGGTTTACTCCACTATAAATTTGGGTGTATTTAATCAGGAAAGGCATAAAAATTGCAATGTGTCTGATGCTCAGATGAGGTTCAGACTTACATTTAGGATCTCATTGCCACACTTGAATTCTCTAAATAAGCAGAAATTTATTATGAATATTTTGAAAAATTATGGAAATTATTGAAAATGTCCCCAGTGTAAAGGGTTAATTTAAAAGTAATGTGATAAGTTAATGTAAAACTAAATGTAAAACATTACTCTGCTCAACTTTCTATGACCTTGCTTCCTTGTAAGACTGCAAAGAGGCCTGGTGTACCATTGATAAATCATCAATAGACTGGGAGTTCCCAGGAAAGAATGCTCCCAGAAAAAATTGTACGCCGAATAATGGTCACGCTGTACCTAAGGAACTGTTCTATGTTGAATGACAAATTTGTTTGCCAAACAGGATGCAGTTTCTACCTTTAGAACCTCTGTACTTATAAGGCTC
Source organism: Ctenomys sociabilis (assembly GCA_004027165.1). Taxonomy (NCBI): domain Eukaryota; kingdom Metazoa; phylum Chordata; class Mammalia; order Rodentia; family Ctenomyidae; genus Ctenomys; species Ctenomys sociabilis. The sequence goes on along the minus strand of PVKA01046164.1, from coordinate 5,131 downwards.
CTGACCTTGTGTCTGCTCCTGCGTGAGTATAGGTCAAATGGTCCCGGACCTGGTAATAGAAGGCTATCTAAACTTTAATTTGGACTCAGGTCTGGTTTCTATGTTGAGAACCCGTAACACCCAGTCTGGCAAAGGATTTTCTGTAAATATTTAATAGGCTAAATCTTGACAGATTAAGTTAAATGAACACAGAATACTTGTTCATGCCTAAGTACATAATAAAGTGTTAGGATACTTTGTCAAACCCTGCAATGATGGGTCTACAGGGTATTCAGGGTCTCACTACCAGATCAGACTCATAACATTCCACACGTTTATATCCTCCCAAGAGCTGGAATTACAGCCGTGCACCTCCGTGTCCAGTCTCAGTTACCATCTCAGTCCAACCTGGGGGCTGCACCAGCACAGCAGTCCGGGGGTCTAACCCCCTGCCCCTGAACCTACTTGCAGGTGCTTTAATCTGCTGAGCTATTTGGCTGGCCCTGTAATTTCTTCTATATTATTTTTATTTGATTACTTTTTCAAAGTAGCATCTTTTTTTTTTTTCCTTAATATTTGGTATTGCATCATTCCTCTTTCAGCTAAGAATTATTCTATATGATGTGATTAAATTATGTATTTAATAGAAGTGTATAGATTGCAGGTCAAAAACCTTTCTAATAGTGTTTTTTACAAGGGCACTGTGAATGTCCGAGAATGTATGGCTTTTCTCAATGACTCAAACATAATGGGCATGTGGGATATGTGAAATCCATGAAGTTAGACCATTACATGTATATCTATTTGTATCAAGCCCACGATTATGTCATCTTAGTACTGTGGTTCATCATCTCTTTATGTTTTGTAGTATCACATTCTAACTTGATATTGTGGAATAGAAACTTTATTTTTAGAAAACAGTTATAAAAATATTTTCTTCAGAAGTTTTATTATAAGTAAATCTTTCTTCAAGAATAATTTTTATACATAAGAAAGCAACTAACATCGTGGTTTATTTAATGAAACAACTGTTATATAATGCCAAATGCCAAAATTTAGTGCTGCAAAGTACTTTTGAAAAACCTTAGCAAATATGTTATTTGGACAATACTACAATATTTTTCTAGCTTATCATGCTCGGTGATTGTATCTGGTCTCATATCTCAGTTTATATATTTTATTGTCCTTATTTTTATCCGGGCTATTTTGTCCCTAGAGATTCAGCTAAAGTAACAAAAACATTCAACTGAAAATGAAATGATTAATCTCCAAATAATAGTTACAATATAATTTCATTAAAAAGGAAGGAAGTTCACTAAAGTGCCAAATTTGTTTCAGACCTTTTCAAAGACAACCTACTCCTCAGTGGTCATTGAAGTAAACTGACATTTTTTTTGTGGTACTGGGGATTGAAAACAGGACCGTGTGCTTGCCAGGCAAGCATTATTCTACTCAGCTATCTCCCTGATCTTGCCAGGTTTTATTATTTGATCCATTGTTACAAAATTACCTGAATGAAAGGTAGAAAGAGTATGCACATAAAAAGTTGCTTTTCAAAGAAAGAGAAAAATAAATTACTTTGTATGGTATATTTACAACAGTGTGTATTACACAGCAAGTTTCAATAATAACTGAAATTATTATTTATTAATCTTTGTAAAGACTTACAATCTGTCTCCAAAGGACTTACTCCATTCTTCCTGTAATTTTCTTTTGAATGATTACTATTGTCTCACCAAAAATAATGTGTGTTCTATTATTCCTTTGACTCACAGCCATCAACAATTGTGATGATCATGAGGGTGTCATCTAGATGCTTACCAGAGCTTCACATGCTTCTATGTGGCTTTTTATGAAGGCTGGCTTGCTGCTTGCTGCCCTCTGCTGCCGTGCCATGGACTGTTTCTCATCTGCATTGTCTCCTGCTGTGATGCCCTGCTGTGGAACCAGTCAGGCATGGACTGAACTGCCTATGAACAGTGAGCTGAAATAAACATTCCTCTTCTAACTTTGGGTATATGAAGAGATAAAGAGAAATGGGAAAAGTAACTGAGACATAAGGGATAGGGGCCCAAAGTGCCACCGTTACTTCACCAGCCTCACTGTAGTAACTGTCTTTGCAGTACTGAAAGTATAATGACTTATGTCTTCTCTTTATTTCCTTTTCTTTTTAATGTACTTGGTTCAGGGTCTACAGGGTGTACATTGTCTCACTACGTAGATCTACTCATAGTGATCCTACTGTTTCCAGCCTCCCAAGCACTGGATTCCAGTCATGTACCACCACACCTGGTCACAGTGGCAGTCTCAGTGCAGCCCAGAGGATGGGGTCAGCAAGGCACATTGATGATCGAACTCCAGCCTGATTTATGTTTTTACTACATAGTAATTCAAGTTGATGGAAATAGGGCTATGTCTAAAATTTTGTTGCATTTAAATTTAGCAGAATATACTAAAATCAGTTATCTTGCTTGTGTCCAATTTCTTTTTCATTTTCATTATAATGTATTTTACACAGAAATTCTTTTAAGACTACTGTTATGGGAAATCATTATTCATTTCCTAAACTGCATCTTAAAAATAGCTTTCCTCAAGCTGTGTGAGCCCTGGCCCTGGAGCGCACTGAGACAGCAGTTGAGACTGGGTGTGGTGGCACATGCCTGTAATTCCAGCACTTAAGAGGCTGAAAACAGGAGGATCACCAAGAATTTGATCTTTGTAGTGAGACCCTGTACTAAATAATAATAATAATAATAATAATAATAATAATAATAATAATAATAATAAAAATCTTTCCTGGTCATTGTGTTCTTGCTAGGACAAAATGCCTCATCTATACAATTTAAAGGGGGAAACTCATTGAATTCCAGCCTCAGGCATTTCCTCAGTCTATGCTCAGCTGCTATCAGTCATGTCATTGTCAGCCGAGACATCATGGCGGAGGGACATGGAGGAGCAAGGCTTTCCCTCCGTGATAGCACAAGGGAAGAGCACCAACAAAAGAGACACGACCGTCCACGTCACATCTTCTGTTACACAGCTCCTCTAAGTGGGCACCAGTTATTAGCACTACATTCAGTCATGAAATCCTTGAATTAATCTGCCAGTGAGTGGAGCACCCCAGTGAATCCTATTCCTCTTAAGGAAAAGATTGAGTGGCACATCTGATAACTAATCTTGCACAATACCTTGCTACATATAAAATAGTTTGCTTTGATCTGATACTACTTGTTTTGAGCCAGATACATAAGTGGCTAGGTAAAATATAATTGAGTATCCTGAGCATATTAATTATTAGAAGGATATCTTTTTCAACTTACCAGTGTTTTTATCTATATTTCTCTTTTCTTATGGAAATGCTTTAATTGCTGATTATTTGACATTCTCAATATTTCTGCAGAGCTTCCGTATTCTTTTTTTTTTGGCAGAACTGGGGATTGAACTCAGGCCCTTACATTTTCCAGGGAAGCGCTTATTCCAGTGAGCCATCTCCCTGGCCCCCCTATTATTCTTTTATTTTGCTGAAATAACTTTCTTTACTAAAATAAATTCAGTAATTATAATTTTTACTTTTAAATTTTATTTGAATTATACTTTAAGGGCCCATATAAGATATAAAAATCAAGATACATCTAGAGTTTTGAAAGATAAATTAAGATGTTATATGCTATGAAACATAATGAGCATTTGAGACTGAAATTCTTGGAATAGTGATAAGTATCAGAAAAGCTGAAAGAAAATCACCAGAAATAATTTATTTGTTAATCATTTTGAAGAAGCACATTTATGTTTTCATACTGATATGGTGTAATTTACCTTTCTATTTTGAACTTCTATTGGAATATAATATCTGAATCAAGCTACATCTAATTTTCAACCAAACTTCTTGAGATAGATGTTATAAGTTCTTATGTTGAAAAACTCAACACTTAGAACTATAAAGATTGAACAGTTTCAAGAATGTAAGTAATAAATAGATTCCTACACTCATAATGATTACCTCAATATTGTTTTCCTTTTTTTGCCTTGTTTAGATTCTTCCTAGATGTTCAATTGTGAGAGATAAGCCAGTATGTTAGCCAAACATCTTTTTTACACACTAAGTATATTATGTCAAAGTAATATTTAAATTTTGAAAGTTTTAAAACTCTTGAAATTATTTTGTGTAGGCTGGTATATGGGAATATATTGTCAGCTCTATGAATAATCTTCTTTCGTGCATATCATAAGAATAATATCAACAAGAAAAGTATGAATTCTGATGTTTTACTAGCTACAAGATGAATGATAAAGCTCATGTGTTACTTTCACTTGCTTTATTTTTTCATTTTATTTTGATTTTTGTATTTTAGGGGAGAGTCTACAGGGTGTTCAGGGTCTCACTACCAGATAGCACTCGTAGTGATCTGCCTGCTTGCAGCCTTCCAAGAGCTGGGATTACAGGCACATGCCACCACACCGAGTCTCAATTCTCATCTCAGCATGCCCCGGGGGCGGGGTCAGCGCAGCAGGCCCAGGGATTGAACTCCTGGCCTCTGCGCCTGCGTGCAGGTCCTTTCATTCACTGAACTATTCGGTCAGCTCTTCACTTGCATTATTATTGAAATATCTTTACACTAAATATCATTCATGCATACACAAAAACACACAGAGAACATTTGCTTTGTAAATTTTGAATGAAATGGTTACTTACTGAAGCATGAATAGGCAAATATCATAAGGACAGAACCACAAAGTGGCATACAATCATGTCATATATATAATGATTTTCAGGGTTTATCTTGTAGTCCTGTACATTATTCTGTAATTCCTTTGTCTGTGTCATCCATGTGGATGAGTCACAGCCAATGCTTGACCAGTTTGCTCTCTGTGAGAGCTTGAGAGAAAGTTTTCTCTTCATGTGACTCTCCCCAGGCACACTTTAGAACTTCAATCTCTTTCCTCTGTGGCTCTACAATCTCCTTGTTCAGAAAATTTGGAGCTCACCTGAGTTTCATGATGTTGCAGTACAGGTTCTCCTATGTCCTGAGTCTTCGCTGACCTTGAAAGGCTAGGGCCAAAATGTTGGCTGGCCTTGTGGCTCTTCTATTTCTCCAACTCTGACTTGTGATCTTAGGTTGTTAACCATCCAGAAGAAAAGCTGATTAGTATC
>PVKA01046163.1:0-15095 GCA_004027165.1 Ctenomys sociabilis | reverse complement strand
TTGTAATAGTCATAAAACAGAGACAGCACAGATGTTGAGAGAGTATGGAAATGAGGAAATTACAGCTCCGACCATCACTGAGTCACTAATTAAACTTGAATTTGAGCTTCTTAAATCAGTAACATTTCATATCATGTGAGCCAGTGGGTTGAATTATCTTCTTTTAATGAGGAATCCCAGATTGATGTCCATACACTCACGGAGATTCCTCCTTTTACCTGGAAGAAGGCTTCAGGAAGTGGCTGAGCAAGGTGGCTTGTGTCTTGTAGCCTTTCAGAACATTTAAGAACTGAAAATGTAGTAGCTTCTTAGGCTTTCTTGTAGAGAATAGCTATGACAAGTTTTCTCATTAGACTGGTATTATCAGGACATTATTAAAATTTGGTTCACTGATCCCAAAGGAAATTCAAGTCATAAAATGGTGGCCAAAAGAGTCACAAAATGGCGGACTAAAGACCCAGGATCCTTTGGTGTGGAAGGCCCCATCTGTATCCAGTTGCCCTTTTTGAATGTTGCCACCTTGGTGATTGTTAATTACCTGCGCTAGCCCTAAGAATCTCTTTTCTGATAAAATGGTTTTCCTACGCACGGGAATGATGCTGATGTCCTACTGTGTGCCTGTGTGCTGGACAGAAAATACACCTGAGACCCATGCAGTAGGGTCAACTATTGTTGGTGCAGCTATTTCTAATTGCAGTGGATTTGGGGGAAGATTTTCATTAACAAGTAATTCACTTAACACACATTCACCAAGAATTAGCCAGGCTGCAGGCCTTGTGTGTATGATGGACACAGGACCATGACATACTGTGCCCCACCTAATGGAATCAACTTAGAGGAAGGGCCATGGGATGAAAACTGTAGAGTGCCACGAAGACTGATAGCCTTTGCTTGAAATTATTAGGGCAGCAAAGACTGGGAAGAAGCGCAGGAAGTGAAGGAATTGACCTATGTACAAGCTCGTATTTGGAAGGGCAAGAGGGTGGGAGTGCACCTGTAAGAGGAAGTGGCAGAGGCTCACAGTGAGAGAAAAGATGGCAAAGTCAGAGGACAGGTTATAAACCAACACCAGTAGAGTACTCGCTTGGGGACCTGAAATAGGATCTTAGAGTTTGTGGAGGTCTTTGAGTTTGTCTAGTCTGGGGTGCCCGACAAGTCTGAGTGGATGATGATTCTTCCCTGCTTCCTGAACACTCCTGGGAAAGAAGGCTTCTCTGAATAAGTCCATTGTTTTTTGTGACAGTTCCCAAGTTCTACCATATGTGGAACCCAGATCTGCCTGCCCTTTGCTACTACTGGTTTTTTCCTACCCTTTCTGGTCACCGGGACAACTTGAAGCTTTTCGTCTGTTTAATAGTCACCTGGTCAATGACTCCTTGTTTGCTGGCACCTGCATGCTACAGGAGACAAAGCTTGGTCAAACTTAAATGAGTCATACTTGTAGCAAATACTTGGATTTTGTGTGTTGAAATCCTACAATATCCTTGAAATGCAGCTTTATATAAGCTCCCACTCAATCGTAATATTGTACAGTGGGGAGAGGCAATATTCAGCTGAAAAAGCTGCCATTATTAAGATTAAATTAAGGATTCAATTTTGTGCAAGCCTTCCTGTAGATTTCCCGTTCCCATCCACCGGGTCTTGCACCACACCGCCATTGTGCTAGCTTCAACCCTCAGCACACCTGTATGTTTTTAATGATCACTGCTAAACCTAAGTGCCAGCTGGAGGGAAGGGTCACATTTCACAGGGCTGTAACTAGAGAACAGTGCTTCTTTGGGACAGAGTAGCAGAGCCATATTGGAAAGTTGAAAAACGTAGACCTGTTCAAAATCCACTTACCCTTGGTAGTTAATCATCTTTTATTTTATTTTTTTAATAATTTTATTGATAAATAATAATGAGACAGTTTCAAAACAAATTAGTAGGACAGTTTCAATAGTAAACATAATACATATTGTTGTCTTAGTGGTTATTCATTGTACAAGATGCAGACATGATATCCTGTCCACAAACACTATTAGAACAAATCTTTTTATTCATTGAATTAAGAGAATGTAGCTATATATCTATCCTATTTTGAATATACAGATACAAACTGGTCCTTCATTTGTATCTCCTTTTTTGTTTAGTTTTGTCAGAGAAGGGCATTCCATTGTCATTTAAATATTGTATGTGTGTGAATTCAGCAAAACATTCCAATATAGTCCAGTAGTCAATAACAGTAGTGAGTTATGTTCATAACTGGCAATGTCAGAAGTTGTTGACTTGAGCCTTTTACAGCTCAGCCTATTAATATGGCATTACTTTTTATACCTTGTTTTTATACTTTGCTGCTGGATGGTCAAGACCAAGGTAAAGCAAGACCTATATAACAAGAAATGTAACTTTTCTATCTGATAATGTCAGTCAAGTCCCCTCAGGATTTATCCTGAAACCCTGTAGCACACTTTGTAGATCCTTTGTCAGTGTCAGCCTTGTGGATGAGTTACAGCCATTGCTTGACCAATTTGCTGTCTGTGAAGGCCTGAGAAAATGGTTTCTCTCCATGTGACTCTCCTTAGGCACACTGCATCATGAATCACTTTCCTCCGTGGCCCCATAATCTCCTTGATCAGAAAATTTGGGACACAACTGAGTTATATGATGTTACAGTATAGGTTCTCCTATGTCCTGAGTCTTCACTGACCTTAAAAGGCTAGGGCCAAAATGTTGGCTGTCCTTGTGGCTCTTATTTCTTTCCTAATTTTTGATCTGAAAATTTAGGATGTTAACTCTCCAGAAGAAAAGCTTATTATTACCCTACAACATGTGCAGTTGGTTTTAACTTATTTGTCTGAATATCAAACATCTTAGGCATAACATGGAACAGGTATTTTCCATCAAGTATTGATATGTTAAACTTTAAGTCCCTACAGAATATGAAGAAAAAAATTTAAAAGATAAAAAATATTTTAAAAATCTGAATAAACAATTATATATTTTTACACAGAGATTTAGAAATTTAACCATATACAGCATTGTAGCAGGACAGTCCTGTGACAGATTTTTCTTGTCTCTTGTTTTCATTTATTACCCTTTTTTGAAACAAACATTTACTTGAGAGACAGTATGGCAATAGTTGGTATGTCATGACAAGCAGTATGTATTTAGAAGACCAGAATGACAGGCGTTTCAAGAATGACCCTACTATTACACATTGCTATCTTCAGTGCAGTTGTTTAGTTCACAGGTATTGGCATATATAGTTAGTCAGGGTGAGAATCCTACCAATTAACTGTTATTTTCAAAAATCTGCTAATGTTTCTCAGGATCATTGCCTTATCCATCTTGTGTGTATAAATGTATGGCTTTGCCCCAATCATGTTTCCTAGCTTTTCTCCATGCCCTCTCTCTATTGTCCAATCTGCAAGCTCTCAGTTTCTTTTTAGTTGTGTTTTACCTTTCTATTTCTTCTTTTGAGTTCTTATACTAGGGAGACTATGCGATATTTACACTTGTAGTTCTGGTTTATTTCATGTATGAATATATTTTCAAGTGGCATCCACTTAAATATAAATGCTTCAAGTTTATCATTCATTATAGCTGAGTAATACTCCATTGCATAAAAACACCACATCTTTTTGTGAATCATCTTTTAAATACCTAATTGGACTTTCATTTTTACCACAATTGTCCCTTTATATTGCCAGAGGGTTAGTTAGTTGTCAGAATTATACAGGTCCAGAAACCAGGGGAGAATCTTGGTTATAAGGTAGTTGGGTCTGGTGTGTAAGAGAGGGTCTATAATATGTGTCCACACCTCCCACAAACAGTACTGAATGATGATTTTCTTCACCAAGTGAAGAAAGTGAATCAGAGCTGTTAGCTAAAGCCACATTTGCTGTTCTGATGATAAGAAAGTAACTGAATTCTACAGTCAGTTTTCTCTCTACACTGGTCTGTTGATGAAGCACAGACATGGATAAGATTGTCATTCTGCCTTTTACACTGTAGAAGAAGGTCTTTAAAAAAGACATGCACGTATATATTTGCAATGCCTACACTGTGGAAATCAATTTTGTTTCAAAGGAGGTGAAGTGACATCTAAAAGGTGAAGAATGTATTGGATTTGAGTTTAGAGAATTTTTGTTTCATTTGCAGAAACACAGTGAAAATATCCAAGTTCTAATCTTAAAATAAAACTTGGCTCTGAGAGACATGTGTAATAAATTAACAGATTAAAGTTGTTTACACCTTTGGCATTTTTAATCTCATATTCCTGCTTTAAATAGCTTTTCTGGCAATTGTGAACTAGATTTTTTTTCATCATATAGTTCTAAAAGTTACATGTTGGGTGTACTTCTTTAATATTTATCTGGATCATTTCTTTCTCAGCATCAGTGCCTGAAATGATCAAAATTTAGTGATAATAACGAATAAAATAGTCTCATTTATGTTTCATTTTCATATGAATAAGCACAATATTTGGCCAAACTATTTTCTGTCTCTTTTGAAAATACTTTGATCTTATATTTTGAAGTGACAAATATTTAAGTCACTTTGTCACATTTAAGGAAATCATTATGGGAACCTCACTGAGTTCTGCATGGAGCCTGTGCAGGACATCAAGCAAAGAGATTCTACAACTCCTCAGGAACCTCACAATCTTGCAAAAACTTAGGGAGGTAATGGTATGCCAGGGGTGCATGAGCATGGTCAGAAAAGGTTCCCAAGAATTGAAAAAGTGAACAGGTGAACACACAAGTTTTTTTTTTTTTTTTTTTTTTTTTTAATGTATCTGGTACAGCATCTCACTGGAAGATCAGACTTGCAGTGATCCTCCTATTTTCAGCCTCCCCACTGCTGGGATTACAGGAGTGCACCACCATACCCAAACTCAGTGGCCACTCAGCGTGCCATGGGACAGGGCCAGTGTGGCATACAGTTCCAGGGATCAAATCCTGGTCCTGTGCTTGCCTAAGCAGGTGCTTAGTCCCCTAGGTATCTGGCTGGCCCAAGAAATTTTTTCTTTCTTTTTAATTTGAAACATCTTCAACAGAAACTTTACTAAAGAGGGTTTTCTTAGTACCCTTCTTCCTTTTATGTCATGTACAATTTTTTTCTCTAAGAGCCCCGATTTCTGTTTAAAATGGTGTGAGTTGCACATACTATAATGCTCATTCATTTAATCTACACTCAGCTGTACATTTCCCTCTGTGAATATGTGTGTGTACAGGTGTGTTTGTGCATGAAAGACATGTGCAAACATATATTCACTATGTGTGTGTATGGTGCAGGGACAAGGTGCGCATGTGTAAAGCTTATGTACCTGCATGAGTGCCAACCTGTGCTGTCTGCGGGCTGGTGCATGTGCATATGCGAGGATGTCATGCATCAAGTGTAACCAAAGCTTGAGACACTCTGCTGCTGTTCCCTCCAGTGGTGGCTTTTATCACGCCATCTTCTTGTCCCACTGAGTGTGTAGGTGCCTGTGGGTGTCTTTCTAGTTCAACCTTTTCTTTTTTAGACCATTGCTCCCCAACAAAACAACCCCATGTAGACTTGATCCCCTCCCCGCAGTCTTCTGTAGACCTTTGCGTTGCCCCTGCTCGCTGCCTGTGGCAGCTCCTGGCTCACTGTCACCCACTTTTCTCTTAGGGTTTCTTGTGTAAATACAGGGATGTACCGTCCTGGGTGCTCAGGTTCTCCAGTGGTCTCATTTCAGCACCGTTCCTCAACTCCACCTCAACCCCTCACTTCCCCTGTTGTCCTCAGGACTAGAACCTGTGCTTTGGCTGCCTGCCCATACTCTGGGTCCGAGCATCCCAGCCCCTGGCCGCCACTTCTTAATCTTTCTAGGAGCCTGGTTCTGTCACTCCTTGCACTTTTGGGGATGAGCAACGCACAGATCCTCTGCTTCTTCCTCCTGCACCTCCTTGATCTGTCACCTCCCTTCTAATCAGCGCCTCCCTTCCCCAGGCAAATGCCGCAGACAAGCACTGTCATCAGGATTTTGCTCCTATGCTCAGTACTCTGCCCCTCTCGCATCTGAGCCTTCACTGGGCAGCGCCCCCACCTGGGCAGTGCCCCACCTTGTTACTTCTCCAGCCGCTCTACGTCAGTTCCTCTGCTCTGTGTGTGGCTGGGATGTACCCACAAACATAAAAAAGTTGCCTTCTTGTTAAATTTATGACTGCAAAGTTTATGTAAGTAGATATCCTTCTTAGCAGCCAGGCTACTTTCTCTTCATTCATTTCATCCTGCTGCTCTAGATATTTCAGACCTCTTCCCGTCTTCTCAAACTCCCAGTACCTCTGTGCTGGGGGAGACTTTGCTTCCCATTTTTACTAGAAGCATAGAAGTAATCAAAGGAGAACTTCCCAGGGACCACTACCACCACCACAGTTGGTGCCTGCTTGCCCCCTATGGCTGTGCTCTCTTTTCTGTCCTGTTCCTTTGCATGGGACAGCCACTCTGTGTAGGCAGCAACTCCACACCTTTTACACTATTTAAGGACATGACACCAACAATTCTCTTTATTGTATCATTATTTTCTCCCCTTTTCAGGGAGCATAGAGTTATATGGCTATTTCACTCAAAAAATTCTGCATCCTAAAACTTTTCCTTAAAATTGTCAGCAACCGAATGTTGTTAAATCCACTGGTCAGTGTCTAATGCTTATGTATGACTGATTAGAAGCATGAAATGTATTGATCACTTTGTGGTTGAATTTGCTTTTCCCCTTGGTTCCAGAAGACTCGACATTCCTGGTCTTTTCTCGAGGATCGCTTCTCCTGTCTTTGCAGTCCGCCTTCATCTCCCCAGCAGATGCAGTGCTCCTCCTTTGTCACCTGCACCATCCCTTGGTGATCTCACCTGGTTTCCTAAATGCAATGCACTGTCAGCACTCACATTTCTGTCTCTAACTGCGACCTCTCATGAGCTGCAGACTTGAGTGTCCAGCGGCCCTTTGGGTGTCTCCCCTGAGACATCTCAAACAGAACAACTCCAGGGGTGGGCTGCTGGTGGATGCTTCCAAACTGTCTGCACTTTCAGTCTCTCCTATCTTGGTTGAAGATGGTTCCATCTTTTCAATTTTTCAGGCCTGAAGACTGGGTGTTACCTTCAACCCCTTTCTCTCATTGTTCACATCAAATCTACCAGCAAAGTAATTGACTGTCTTATTCAAAATACATTGGGAGTTCCTGTTTCCACTTCTGTGACTCAGGTTGCATCATTTATTGCCTAGATGCTGGCAATGAGATTCTAACTCTTTACTCTATTTTTGTTTTCCTTTTTTTCAGAAACATCATGGAGATCCACTTAACACACTGTGGAGATTCCTTCAGCTTTGAAGATGATGTGTTATGTCTGTCTGCAAAAAAGTGCAAAGGCTCTGTATCAGAGGCAGATGAAGAGCCCAGGTCCTTGTACATGTAACAAGGACCCCTCCACTTCTCCACCTCACCATTCCTTTCTCAGACACCTTGTGACTCTGTCACCTTGACTTCAGATCTTGGCTCAGACATTACCTCTCTGGGGCCTTTCTTGACCACAGCAGGTGCAAGTCTCACCTCTCCAGTCTCTACTCATCTTTCTCTGCTTGGTTTCTTTCCACTTAGCTCCTTCCTTTTGCTCTTTTTAATACAGGCTACATCTTTTTATTGTTTGTTGACTTCCATGTAGGCAGGGATTTGCCTCTGTTGCCTTTACTGCTGTACTGCTAGAGCAATCCTACCTGGATAAGCAAAACGCAGCAATATTAATTTTTAAAAACTGAGTGAAGTTCATATCAATTTAGCTAAGATGAAGCCCATGGGGCCTGTGGAGGTTGGATTAGCTTTTATTCATTTTTTTGGTACAGGGGAAACCAGGGATTGAACTTAGGCCCTTGCGCTTGCCAGGGAAGCACTTATTCCACTGAGCCATCTTCCCACCCCTCTGGATTACTTTGTAGATACCTCCTTCGAGCATGTGATTTTCCAAGGCTGTCTTTTTCATCTGAACTTCTCCTTTCCTTCACTTTCCCTAAAGAATCTTCAAAGGAATCAGCTAAACCTGAGTGACTGATTTCCTGAGTCAGAGGACAGAGGATGTGACACCATCAAGGAGAGGGACAAATGAGGTAAAGTGGCAGAGGGGGTACAGGAAAGATAGAGCATGGAAGCAGATTTGCTTCCCTGACACCTGGAAAGTGCCCGTGACTGCGCTTCTGTTCACAATGTCCCTGAGCCCCCTTCCACTGAGGCCAGGCCCACCTCCCTGGAACTTGTGGCCGATCATGTAGCCACCAGCCTCTTCTTGCAGTTGTGAGATGAAGCTTCTTTAAAGTGGTGAGGGAGGGATGGAGTGATGATCATTTTTATAAAACACTCAGATTGTTGCCTGAAAGGTGCTAAACATGCAAACTGTTAGATTTTATTTTTAAACTGTGCAAGCTATATATTTTCTCCATTAAATGTTCACTTGCCAGCTATCCTCTTTCTGCCTGAAAAACACTAAAACCAAATTACATACTATTCAATTAAGATAAATTGAAAATGCAAAAAAAAAAATCACTCTTCTTTGTGGACAGGAGAAAATGCTTCTAGTCACTTCAAGGATGGCCCTGGCCATGATGCCTTCTACAGCTTCGTTGCTGATGTCAGTGCCATTTAGACACAGAAAACCATCTCTGAATAAAACCACAAGAGGAATGGTGCATCAGGGTCTAAGATCTCTCTCCTTTTCAGTCTACCCTACTAAGTTCCATGAAGTTTTCCAAAGTCAGAACATTTTCCTCTTGATTGTATTTTAATTGGCATAATTTCTTTCAGTGATGGGAGAATGAGTCTCCCTTTTTAATATTTATATTACTTCTTTTCTGTTGAGGAGAGCTCTTTCCCCACCTGTGCTACCCATGACCTCCTGATAGTTTGGCTTGCTCAGTCATTGTCTGTGACAAGAAAGAAATTGTAAAGTTTATGAGCCTGGGCTTTTGTGTTCTGCCACTGATTATGGAGGGGATCTTGGGGAAGTCACTTAATCACCCCAAAACTCAGTTTCCTCTGCTGTTTGGCACAGGTTAAAGGTCACATAGGGGTGTTTAAGGGTTAAATGGGACATTCTATACATGTAGTTTGGCCAGAGTCCACTTGGTAAATGAACACTTATAATTAAGCAAGTTAGGATTTTATGTGTTGTATCAAGGGGAGATGTGTACCATGGGCAAATGTGCAGCGCAGTGTACAGTAAGAGAGTGTTAGAAAGAACCTGTTTTAGAATCTGGGCTTTGAATGGGTGATTTGGGGAATGAAGAGTTCATTCTATGTTAGATTCTTTCAGAGAGTTCAGAGAGCAGGGACAATAGTATGATTACCTAAACAAATCTTTGAAGAGGGTGTAGAGACTAAACAGAATTGGTAAATCAGCAGTCATTCATTTTAGGGAGAAAAGGGGTCCCTGGTAGTTTCATGTTGGCAGTAACCTTACTCTTGTCTTTGCTTGAACAACGTTCTGCTTTGTGGCTTTCTCTGTCTCATGTGGCCATGATCTCAGCACCCTTGTGTGAGGATGTCTGTGAGATGGTTTTTCTCAAGCATGAGAACATCAAGGCCACTGGGAGTACTAGGCCAGCTTTATAATGCTGGGAAAAGCTTTTTTTTTTTTTAACATAAAGTCTTGGCTTAGTATCTATCCCATGAGGGGTTGGGGTGGTGGCATACACCTGTAATCTCAGCACTTGAGTGGCTGAGGCAGGTGGATCATTGGGAGTTAAAAGCCAACCTTGGCTACAGAGTGAGCTTAAGGCCAGTCTGAACTGCATGGTGAGACTATGTCAAATATCAGTAAACATAATCCCCCAAACAAACAATCAAATATTTACCCTTAAAGACTCAGTACATTGTGGCCTTTTTTGTTCATTATCAAAATCTAAATTATGCATTCAGCTTTCTCTGTTCTAGAATAAATAAGTTTGATTTCTTCAGCTGAGATTGGAGATACTGCAGGAAAATCAAAATAACTAATGTTTCTTTCATTTTAATGCCAAGATCATGCTGGACTCTTGAACTAGATGATCATGTGCTATGGCTTGTGTTTATCCCCAAAGCCTTATAAGGTCACAGGTGGGGCTCTTCATAGGAGGCTGTGTCAAGTCTGTGGTGCTGGGAATGAGTCCTGGAACAATATTAGAATCAATGGCACCAGGACTAAAGTATGAGTGCTACCTGCTCTAAGGAGGCATCTTGGATGAGATACAAGGGACAGAGGGGCTGTTGATCCCTTGTCACTGTGCTATCTTCTTCCTGCCAAGAGCTGTTTCTCCTTTGCAATGCCTATCTACCATGGCACTCTGCCTTTGATCCAGTTGATTATAGACTGAAGCCTCTACCAACTATGAGCTAAATAAACTTTTCCTCCCTTAACTTTAGGTGTTTGGAATTTTGTCTCAGCAATGAAAGGTAAGGTAACTATGACAGAATTTGGTACCAAGAGTGGGGTCGTTGCAATGACTGTTCTGACCATGTAGTTTAGGAAACTTTGAGCTGCCATGTGGGAAGGGGAAGAGTTAGGGAAGGTTTTGAAGGGCTGGGGAATATAGCTCAGTGGTATAAATGCCTGCCTGGTAAGCACAACATCCTGAGTTTGATCCCTGGCACCTCCCTGTCCCTCCAAAAAGAAGGATTTTGAGATGCTGGATGAAAAACCAGAACTGAAGTGCCTGAGGGTGTAGTTGATGGGAGATTCAGATCATAGCTCAGACCAGAATGCTGATAAAAATTCTACTGCTAAAGACCATGCCCAGGAAGATTTTTCTGGGAAGAAGGACTACATTAGCTGTTGGACTCTAGACAATGTGTGTTATGCTTCGTAGAAAGTTTGTCTACATTTTGGCCCTGTTCAGAGACTTCTTAAAACTAAGATTAGGGCAGAAAACTTTTAAGGCAGTCTAATTTGGAGTTGATGACATGTTGGGGGCTTTTAGCCACATCTATGTTGAGAAACAATAGCAAGGAACCCAGCAGAATTATTTAAAATGTGAATTTGACCAGAAAGGAAGCATCAGTAAAGCGGTGGGCTACAAGGATAGAGCAGAGGAGATCTTGATAGTGGAGAAGGAAAATAGAAAGGATGGGCTGAGATCACAAGAAGTCACAGCACTCCACTCTTTGCAGCCTGAAAATAGAAAAAGTGGCAGACTTTGCTTTGAGAAGATAGCTCCAGTGCACCAGAATGACTGCAGCACAGGAAGCTGTTGGCTGGGATTTTTCATAGGTACTGGACCAGTATGGTCAGGAGAGAAGGTCGGTCCAGCTGACCTCAGTCCTTGACATCTTCCCCACATGGTGCTGGTTTTAGGAGCATGCAGAATACATGAGTTTTGGGGTCAGAAAGGCTTCTGTCCAGATTTCAAAAGACAGCCTAGGAGGCCAGTCATGTGCCATACAGGGCCATGTATGAAGCTGTGAATGTGAAGTCAAGTATGCAATGGAGACCCCAGAAAACTGGAGAAGCCGGGACACTAGATGAAAGCTGCAAGGAGTGGGCAAAGCCAACCAAAAAAGCCATGGGAGCTACAACCCCTGGCAGTGCCATGGGGAGGTGCTATCCAAGCCCTTTGGAGTTCACAACTTGTCACAGATTTCTGAGGATGCTGGAAATGAAACCATGGGTTGAATGCTTGCACTATTGGACTTTGGTCCTGTCCTGTTCCTATATCTCCCTGTTTGTAACTTTTGGAATGGAAATGTCTACCTTGTTCCATTGCATGTTGGAAGTCTTTAATTTTCTTTTGTTTTGTATAGGGACTTATAGCTAGAAGTTCATCTAAAAATCTCAGAGGAGTTTTGGGACTTGTACTTTTTGTCAATGCTGAAATAGGACTGTGGCAACTTTTAGAAATGGATAAAATGCCTTTGCACAAAGGGATACACACGAGTTTGTGGAGGGTCCAGGCACAGAATGCTATGGCTTGTGTTGACATGTCTCCCCAAAGCCCATGTGTTCATAGGTAGGAAGTTTTCAGAAGTGGCTGGATTTAGAGTGTGTGAGGCTAGAATTTATTTATGGTGTAATACTAGAATCAAGGGCCCTAGGACTAAGGGCGTGAATGCCAGATCAGGTATAAGGGCCAGAAAGAGCTGAGGTTCACTGGCGGTTTTGCTGTCTCCTGCCTGTGCAGAATGATTTCTCCTCTGTGGCGCTTGTCTCTTGTGGCACCTGCCTAGGAGCCAGTCACTTAGGAACTGCAATCTCTATAAACTGTGTTCCAAATAAACCTTCCCTCTTTAACTTTGGATGTTGGGTGTTTTATCTCAGCAATGAAGAAAACATACTTTGATTATGTGTAATCTTTACCAGGATCTGATAAAAAAGGTATTATTCTTGCATCTTACCATGGAGGAAACTGATTTTCAGAGAGGCGAGAGGACACTCTGAGGGTCACACAGAGGATATCAAATGAGAGAAGGATAGGTCTTTTCCAGAACTCTCTTTAGGGTCCAAATTCTTAATTGTTCCTTGATGCTGTTTTTTTAATTCCTGGGTCATTGTGAAAATTCTGGTGCAGGGCTCTCTCTAGCATCAGTTATATTTCTTATCCCTCATATGAATTGCAATTAACATTGTATTCCCTGAATTTATTTTACAACAGTCTCTTTATAGTATCCATTAGCTGATAGCAGCAAAGCATGCAGCTTTAATTCAACACAGCCGGATTGTGCCTTCAGCATTAATTGAAAGACAAATCTGGGATAGTTTTAAATGGGAAAAATTGTAATCTTCTCTTTGGACCAGAGGAGAATGCTGATGCTAGATTGTGAATTCAAAACACATTATGGTCCCCATGCTACTTTTTAAAAAATGAGTTTACACTGTTCAAGCATAATAGTTTTTGGAGATTTAACAGAATGGTAACACAAAACAATATGTACCAGCCTGAAATTGGCATTTGCTCGGCCTTATTATAATGTTGCTGTATCAACATTCAGTTGATGAGAACTCAAGTTTCTGGCTTCCACAGTTACATGCGTTGTATCTGCCTTCCGGAGTTCTTTGTGGAAATAGAGATTTCTGCTAGAATACAGAGTTGGAAAAAGAGATTTAAATATTTTGAGCATGTATTCTATGCCAGAAACAGCCTTAAATGCATTTATGTTATTTCACTTTATCTTCATAAAAACTTGGAAAGGAGGAGAGTGAGTTGCCTCCTGCTCAGTCTGCCGGCGTTGTGCATCAGGTTAATGCATTAGTAGCTTTCCAATAGTGCCCTTTGCTTTTACTTTTGCCCTCGTAGTAAGTCTGAAGCTAAAATTCTCTTTGAAACTTGTAAATCAATCCCACTACTTGACTCCTGGTTACCAGTCACTTAGTTTTTAGGACAAAGGCAATTTTCTCAGTGAAACCTGCTCCAATCATACTATTTCAAGCCCATCATTCTCAGTACACCGCCTTAGTTTTTTTCCTAGCACCTCTCTCCATCTGAAATTATGTTGCTCATTCAGTGCTGCACGTAATACTGGCCATAGCTCCATTTTTGGAAGTAAGTTTTGCCATTTCAAGATTTTTGATTGTCAGTTGGCTAGATTGTGCCTACCTGGGCAAGCTCAGGGACCAAGGTTTGGTCCCTGGCACCATGTGCCATGTCAGCTCCTCCCCCCCCACTCTCCAGGGCATGTTGAACTGACTACTGAGACCAGGTGTGGTGGTACATGATTGCAATCCTAGTACTGGAGAGGCTGAAGACAGGAGTATCACAACAAGTCTGACCTGTATAGTGAGACCCTGTACCAAACACTTAAACAATGAGAAAGATCCTGCCTGTCTTTCTGATCACTCTGTTCCCCTGGTGTTTAACATACAAATGAATGAATAAATGCATGTGTGTTTTCAAGATAGGAAAAGTAAACAACCACAGTAGTTTTGTGCTGTCTAAGCTGGTTCCCATGAGTTGGAGTAAGATCATGGAGAGCAAGGCCCTGACCTGGGGCAGGCAGCTGAGGCCAATGAGAATCCATCCATTGCTCTTTCAGAGGCCACATGTCATGACTACACAGCTACAGGGCACAGCATGAAGTCTCAGTGCATGTATATGCCATGTAGTGTGGAATTCAGCACAGTTGTCACCTCTGGCATTCATCATTTTTGTGTGGAGAAACATTCAAAGTTCTGTCTTCTACCCATTTTGAATTGGGCAGTATTATTAACTACAGTCTCTCAGTATAATGCAAGAATTTATTCTTCCTCTCTGATTGCAATTATGTATATGTCACCAGCCTACCATCTATCCTCTCTCTGATCTTGCACAGCCTCTGGAAGACTGTTCTACTCTCCACATCTATGACATCAGATTTCTAAGGCTCCTTCAGCACTAGGTCTATTTCATTTAATACAGTGTCCTCCAGGTTCACCTGCACTGGTGCAAGTGACAGGCTGATCACAATACACACAGCTGACACTTTCTTTATTCATGTATATGGCGATGAGCACTCAGGTTGAGCCCAGATCCTGGCTCCCGTGACTAGAGCTACAACGAGCAAGAGAGTGCAGGTTCTCTGTGACATACAGGTCTCGTTTCCTTCACATTCCTATCCATTTGTGAGTAGGGTCATGTGCTTGTGAAGCCATGTGTTGAGACTTGCCCAGCAGGACTATTACAAGGTTCCCAGAAATAAAACACATCCCTGTTGATCTCTTGGGCCACAGTGCCACCTGATATACTCAGGATGTTGGCTCCTGATAGATCTTTAGGAAGCCAGAATTTCATTCTCTGCCCTGGAACCTAAACCCATTGCACCCACTGGACACAGCCTGATCTGCTTGCAAACTGTCTGAGAACTCTGTGCTTCTCCTTGGTTGGCTTCCTGGTCCCAACAGGTATCCTAAGTGAAGAAAATTTGACTCAGGGGCTGCAAAAAAGCACATGTGAAAGAATGGGGCACTGTGAAATTGAAAAGGAAGACAAGGGACGAGCAGGTAGAAAATATTTCCATAAAAATAGCTTAAGCTTTCCTTCTGCCCTCTAAAATTATCTGTGGGTTGCACTACTTTAAGAAAAAGGGCTAGGTGACATTGTAGGACTTAGGAGTGGTAAAGATGGCTTAATGTAGTGAAGATACTGAACAAGAGTGTAA
>PVKA01046162.1:0-15098 GCA_004027165.1 Ctenomys sociabilis | reverse complement strand
GTTCAGAAAATTTGGAGCTCAACTGAGTTTCATGATGTTGCAGTACAGGTTCTCCTATGTCCTGAGTCTTTGCTGACCTTGAAAGGCTAGGGCCAAAATGTTGGCTGGCCTTGTGGCTCTTCTATTTCTCCAACTTTGATCTGTGAACTTAGGTTGTTAACCATCCAGAAGAAAAGCTGATTAGTATCCTGCAGCATATACCATTCACTTTGCCTTATCAGACTCAATTGATTTTAGTTGTTGTACGTTTCCCTTTGTAGTTCTGCTTTTCGCTTGTTATACTAGGGAGATTATATGATATTTACACATGTGTGTCTGGTTTATTTAACTTATGAGTATATGTTCAAGTGGCATCCACTTCAGTATAAATGCTTCAAACTTATCATTCTTAATAGCTGAGTAATACTCCATTATATAGAAATACCACATCTTTTTCAACCATTCCTCATGTGATGGACATCTTGGTTGTTTCCAAGATTTTGCTGTCACACATTGTGCTGCTATAAACATAGGTACACAAATATCACTATGATACAATGTTTTCAGTTCCTTTTGGAAAATTCCCAGTAGTGGGATAGCCGGCTTGAATGGGATTTCTAGTCCTACTCTTTTGAGGAGTCTCCACACTGACCTCCACAATGGTTGAACCAGTCTAAATTCCGACCAGCAATGGAGAAGTGTTCCCTTTTCCCCACAACCTCTCCAACATTTGGTGTTGGTTGATTTCGTTATGATAGCCATTCTTTCTGGAGTGAGATGGTATCTCAGTGTTGTTTTTATTTGCATTTCATGGATGACTAGCGATGTGGAGCATTTTTTCATATATTTATTCACTTCTTTAATTTCGTCCTCTGAGAAGTGTGTATTCGTCTGATATGCCCATTTCTGAATTGGGTCTTTAAATTTGAGGGCCCTGTTATATCTTAGTTCTTTATATATTCTAGACAGTAGACCTCTGTCTGATTGCTTATTAGTTAGGATTTTTTCAAAATTTGTGGGTTGTCTTTTCACTCTGTTGACAATTTCTTTTGAGGTGCAGAAGCTCCTTAAGAAGAGTTGATCCCAGTTGTTGATTCTTTCAAGTGCTTCCCATGTGAATATATGTTTGGTCATGAACTCTTTACCTACCCCTATGTCTTCAAGAGTTCCTCCTACTTTCTCTTCCAGGAGATTCAGTGTTTCTGTTTTAACGTTTAGATCTTTAATCCATTTTGACTTTAACTTAGTGCATGGTGATAGAGCTGGGTCAAGTTTTAGTTTTTGGCATGTAGAAAGCCATGTTTTCCAGCACCATTTGTTAAAGAGGCTATCTTTCTTCCAGTGAGCTTGTTTAGCCCCTTTGCCGAAGATCAGATGTCTGAGTGTGATTGTAGATGCCTCTGCATCTTCTAATCTATTCCACTGATCCTCAGGTCTATTTTGTTGCCAATACCATGTTGATTTTATCACAGTGGGTTTGTAGTATAATTTCAAGTTAGGAATTGTGATGCTTCCTGCCTTGTCTTTATTGGCCAAGATTGCCTTTGCTATTCTAGGTCATTTGTGGTTCGAAATAAATTTTAGGAATGATTTCTCTATGTCTGGGAGGTATGTTGGTGGCAGTTTGATAGGGATTGCATTAAATCTGTGCAGCAATTTTGGGAGTATGGCCATCTTCACAATGTTGGTTCTTCTTATCCAGGAGCATGGAATATCTTTCCATTTTCTGAAATCTTCTATAATCTCTTATCTTAGGGCACCCTCAGTTTTGAGCCTGCCCTGGGATGAAGAATCACAAAAGCCTTTTATTTATTGATTTTTATTTATTTATTTATTTTTAGTGGAACCAGGGATTGAACTCAGGCCCTTGCGCTTGCCAGGGAAGCACTTATTCTACTGAGCTAAGTCCCTGGCCCACAAAAGCCTTTTATAGTTTAAGCAGAAATACTATCACTGGAGAATAGTTCCTTCTAGGATTTTCTGGCATAGCAGGGAAGCATAAGTAAAAGAAAGGGTGCAGGGGACCTTTATTGGCTCTGAGGACACAGACAGGATTGCAGGGAGATGGCACAGATCCTCAGATCTGAGACAAAGGAAGGCTGAGACTTCATGAACCTTTGGTAGGGGTGGAGTTTGAGGGTAGGTTCAGTGACACATAAGGAGCTGACTGGGGCTATCTGTGTATGCAGGAAAGATAAAAGGAAGCTGCATCCAGGATGGGTGGGACAGAAGGAGGAAGCTGTCATTGATCATAACAAAAGTGGTCCTAACAAAAAGCTATTGTTCTGGGGATTCAGCCATGTTTAATCCGGGTCATAAAAATTTAGCAGTTTGTACTTGAATTGGAACCTATCAGGTCCATAATTTTTTTTTTTTTTCTTTTTGAGACAAGGTCTCACTATGCACAGTTCAGGCTGGCCTTAAGCTCACTTTGTAGCTCAGGCTGGTCTCAAACTCACAATAATCCTCCTGCCTCAGCCTTCAGAGTGCTGGGATTACAGGCATGCACCACCACTCCTGGCCTTTTTTTTTTTTTTTTTTTTTTTGAGACAAGGTTTCTCTGTATAGTGCAGGCTGGCTTTGAATGCACTTACGTATCCTAGACTGGCCTCAAACTCACAGTGATCCTCCTGCCTCAGCCTCCTGAATGCTGGGATTACAGGCATGCACCACTGCAACTGGTAGTCTCACAATTTAAACTGTCATCCTGTGCCCACCTTTTGCCCCCTTGCAGTCTGTCTTGAATCCAAACTGCACTGCAGTAGTAGATGAGCTGTTTCTGCTTCAGATTTTCAGATCAAACCTTTTACACTCATCAAGAACACAGCCTAAGGGCTGGGGAGACAGCTCAGGGGCATAAGCACCTAAACTGGCAGCACAAGGTCCTGAGTTTGATATCTGGTGAAAAAAAAAAAAAAAAAAAAACTAAACTGAAATACAACATAGCCTAGAATGATGGCCATTGGTGACATCTGAGTGGTGTCCCAACACCCGGCTTGGGTCCTATACATGGGGGAAGCCAACTAGGCCTTGACTCCTTGAGATACTGTTCCATGCAGGAGATCCAACAGCCCTGTGAGACTGGACACAGAGGCACAGAAGAAAGTCCCTGGGGACTTAGGTCTCCACACTGGAACCCACTGATTCCTTATGGAGAAGGGGCTACTAAGCCACTTCCTGGTCTGACCAAATCCTCTGACTCCCAGGAGATAGGGGGTAATTGTTCCCCAAGCAAAGTCCCTTTAGCCACTTGAGCCCTTTGACAGCTTCACTTGTGGTTTGAGACCCTTGGTGGCCCCACTTCAACAGAATGGAACCAACTGGGAACAACTCTTGCATCCCCCAAGGGTAGGAACAGAGCTGGTCATAGTCCCTTCAATTAAATTTTAAATGCTGTTTATTTGGCTCAGGTGTTAAAAGTATAGTTTTTTAAATTACCTGCACTTAAACAAGGAAGAAATCCAGGCAGTGACAGCCCCTGGCAGGATTTAAAACAGGGAGTGGCTAGAGACAGCTTGAACAGGCCTTCTTTTTTTTTTTTTTTAAACAGGCCTTCTAAACAGCTGTTTCAAAATTTCTTTCTAAAATGGACAAATTTTTTTCTTCTGTGCAGGAAGAGCCACTGTACCAGTTGAAACAGCTCAAAAAGAAAGAGGTTCCTCTCTCTTTTCCCACATCTCCTGAGAACCTAGGAGAGCTTCTAAGGTGTTCTGGATTCCAGGACCCTACTGCCTCTGCACCCAGCCCCTCCAAGCCCCGACTCCCACCCATCTCAGAGGAAATCTGAACAAAGATCCCATCTATAGCCCTAGCCCTTCTCCCTCCCTCTCTCTCTCTCTCTCTCTCTCTCTCTCTCTCTCTCTCTCTCTCTCTCTCTCTCTGGTACACAGCCTCATTATGCAGCTCAGTCTTGCAGTGATACTTTTGTCTCAGCCTCCCCAGCACTGGGATTACAGCTGCGCATCACCATGCCTGGTCTCAGTGGTCATCTTGACATTTGGAGTGGGCAATGGCATGCAGTACTGGGGAACAAACCCAGGTCCTTGTGCTTGCCAGGCAGGCACTTAGACTGCCAAGCTATCTCCCCAGCCCGCTCTTCCTCCTTACTCTTCACAGGTTGTTCATGGTGTGAACTAACAGGACAAGGTGCTCAAAATAGGTTAAAGAACTGAAACAGTATTAAAGTATTAAAAATAAAGATTGATAAGGCATATTTAAAAAGGAGAGCTTAAAGTGCCTGCTTAGGCAGATGCAGGGACTGGGGTTTGATACATGGCCTGCCTTGTGGGCCCTGCTCCCAGGGCACACAGAGACAGTGACTGAGACTGGGCATGGTGGTACACGCCTGTAATCCCAGTGCTTGGAAGGCTGACAACAGGAGAATCACCATGAGTCCAATCTGTGTAGTGAGACCCTGTAGACCCTGTACGAAATACTTACTATTAAAAAAGAAAATTATATATATATATATATATATATATATATATATATATATATATATATATATGAGCTAATTGATAACGTGAGGAAAATTTTAACATGGGTTCTCAACATAGAAACCACAGGGGCTGGGGACATGGCTCAGTAGAATAAGCTCTTGCCTGAATTCAATCCCTGGTTCTAAAAACAAAACAAACAAAAAAACAGAGAGCCGGGCGTGGTGGTGCAGACCTGTAATCCCAGCACTTGGGAGGCTGAGACAGGAGGATTGTTGTGAGTTCAAGACCAGCCTGAGCTACAAAGTGAGCTTAAGGCCAGCCTGAACTGCATAGTGAGACCCTGTCTCAAAAATGAAAAAGACCAAAAAAAAAAAAAGAAATAGAAACCAGAAAATAAATAAATAAATAAATAATAAGAAATAGAAACCAGACCAGAACACAAAATTAAAATTTAAATATGAGCCTTTCATTACTGGGCCCAGGACCACTTGACCATACTCACGCAGGAGCAGACAAACAACCAGGAACCTTAGAAGTATAGAGGTTTTATTATTTTATTTTATTTTTTTGCAGAACTGGGCATTGAACTCAGGCCCTTGTGCTTGCCAGGGAAGCGCTTATTCCACTGTGCCACCTCCCCAGCAGTATAGAGGTTTTAAAGGTAGAAACCACATCCTGTTTGCAAACAGATTTGTCATTTAACATAGAACAGTACATTTAGGGACAGTGTGACCATTGCTCAGCATGCATTTTTTCTGGGAGCACTGTTTCTGGGAACTCCCAGTGTATTGATGATGTATCAGCGGTAGACCAAGCCTCTTTGCAGTCTTACAAGGAAGCAGGGTCACAGAAAGTTGGCAGAGTATCTTTTTGCATTTAGTTTTACATTAACTTATCATAACTAGCCTAATTATACAACTAAAACTATGAAAAAGAGTATTATAATTTAGCATGACCAAAGAATCTAAAAATGCACATTGATGCAACCTAATTATTCTTTTTGTATGTATTCCATACGTTTTCTTATCTGTTAAACTCCTGGCTAATCTATTTTTTAATTCAGTTTATTGGTACAATTTAGATATATGTAATGATCATATTCACCATTGAAAATTTGCACCTGTACATCATATATCTTAGTGACTCTTTTTAATGGTTTAAAAAGTAAAGTACCTGAAGTTGCTTCAATAAAAAATGTTTCTGAGCTCATATCAATTTCATTAAAAAGGGGCAGGCTGGGGAGATAGTTCAGTAGAATAACCACTTGCCTGGCAAGTGCAAGAGCCTGAGTTCAATCCCTGGTTCTGCAAAAAAAAAAAGGCCAGGCATAGTGGTGCATGGCTGTACTCCCAGCACTCTGGATGCTGAGGCAAGAGGATCATTGTGAATCTGAGACCATGCTGTGCTAAAAAGTGAGCTCAAGGCCGCCTGAACTGCATAGCAAGACTCTGTCTCAAAAAGATGGAAAAAAAAAAGTTTGCCCTTATAAGCTCCTTGCTCTGTTAGAACTTTCCATTAAGAAAAATGTGTTATGCATTTATTCAAAATTAACCAAACAGGCCAGCGGATAGCTCAGTGGATTAAGTGCCTCCTTAGGGCAAGCACAGGGAAGTATTCATGCCCCCACATCACAGGACGAGCCAGGCATGCTGAGCTGTCTGCCAAGATGGGGTGTGGTGGTGCAGGCCTGTAATCCCAGTGCTTGGGAAGCTGAAAACAGGAGGATCAGTACTAGTCCCAGCTGTGTAGTAAGATCCTGTACTGAATACATAAAAAAAGTAACCAAAATCACTTAAAATATCAGATATCAACCACTAGGCTCAAGACTTACATAAAACTTACAAATAGGAACCTTAAAGTATGCTAATGTAAAGGTTATAAAGGTTTATATGTATGTTTCTGTGTGTTAATGTTCAGGTATAATGAGGCTTACAGATATTCTTTTTTTTTTTATATTTAGTACAGGCTGTATAATGTCTCACTATACAGATCAGACTTGTAGTGATCCTCCTGTTCACAGCCTCCCAAGCATTGGGATTACAGGTACACACCACCATGCCCAGCATCAATCACTCTCTCAGTGCACCCTGGGGGCGGGGCTGGCACCACTTGTGGTGCCAGGGATCAAACCCCAGGCCCTGCGCTCTGCCTAAGCAGGTGCTTTAGTCTACTGAGCTATTTGGCTGGCCCTGACTGAATAATTTTTATTTTTTATTGTTTTGTTTTTTTTGAGACAAGGCCTTATCATGCAGTTCAGGCTGGCCTTGAAGTCATGTAAGTCCTCCAGTCTGAGCTCCCCTAGCGCTAGGATTACAGGCATATGCCACCGCAGTGGCTCAGCTCAGTAATTCTACACCCTAGGATCCACCCTAGGATGGTTAGTCATCTGGATGGTATAAAGGGGAGATGGGATAAAGCAGACTTCTGTTCTTTGGAAGAGCTCCAGTCTTCACCATCATTGTGGACTATTTTCATAATTATATACCTTAAGTTATATGTTTCTCCTATTCAGCTTCTGCTTTGGATCCTTCAACCTTTCGTGGTAGGCCCCTACCCTCCTGATCCAGACTGCAAAGATGCCGCAGTGAATTCCAGACCTTGGACTGAAACCTTTATTCTCCAGTGTGCTGACACCCTCCGTATGCTCCCTCATCCAACTCTGGGGTGACCACTATAAGTCAACTGTGTAATTTCTTATATATTTGTATACCTTGTGTTACATGTTTCTCCTATTTTTTTTTTTTAAATGTATTTTAGTACAAGGTCTCACTACACAGACTGGACTCTAGTGATCCTCCTATTTTCACCCTCCCAAGCGCCTGTGCCACCACACCCAATCTCAATCCGATGTCTCAGGGCCTTGGGGCAGGCCTGGAAGGGCATGCCAACATATTTCTCTAAACACTGAGCAATACAGATAACAATGAAAGAATCTGTCAAGCTATACTTACAACTTTGGGAAAAGCCCAGCTTTGGGAAAAGCCCAACACAGTGGCCTGTAATCTCACTACTCAGAACACTAAGGCAGGAGGATTGAAAATTCAAGTACTGTTGCTCAGCATGATGGTACACAGCTGTAATCCCAGCACTCCAGGAGGCTGAAGCAGAAGGATCGTTATGAGTTTGAGACCAGCTTGGGCTACAAAGTGAATTCAAGGCCAGCTTCAACCTGCATAGTGAGACCCTGTTTCAAACAAACAACAATCATTCAACTCCAGCCTGGACTATGTATTGAGAACTAGTTTCAAAAAGCAGAACAAGACTTGCTCAGAAATCAGGACAGGTAAAATCTACATAACTCATCTACTAATCGATATCTTCTGTGAAACGTTATTACTACTGGATAGCAAATCCTTTATGCCATCAGCATATCATTCAAACAAGCATCAAATCCAAAAGAATGTATACAGCTGGTGTGCAGGCTAACACCTTAATACAAAACTCCATTAATGAGCATTTTGGGTACACTTACCTTGTAATAGCCTTATATATATATAGACATTTGAACCTCCTAACAACCCTCTGAGGTACAGCTACTGCTACAATCCTCAGATGAAAAGCCTGTCACTGCTATACTAACTTGCTTTCAGGTTCTCAGTATCAGTGCTGCAATTTGGGTCCAAGCAGTCCAATTCCAGAATGAACTCTTTTTTTTTTTTTTTCCTTTATTTAAATTTATGTATTTGGGGGCTGGGAAGACAGCTCAGTAGAATAAGCGCTTCCCCGTCAAGTGCAAGGGTCTGAGTTCAATATCTGGTTCCACCTAAATAAATATATATATTTGGTACAGGGTCTCACTATGCAGCTCTGATTCTATATAGTGATCCTGTTTCAGCCTCCCCAGTGCTGGGATTACATGTGTGCTCCATCGTGCCCAGTTTTGGTGGCTGCCCTAGCATGTGGTACTGATATAGGGAGAAAATGACTTCCAAATGATAGAGGGGGAAAAAAACATGATCCCCCCAGTCTGAAAGCTACCTGGGATGAGTTCTTGTTCTCTAAAACCAAACAATGAGCAAGTACAAGGGCCTGAGTTCAATCCCTGGTTCTACCAAAAACATAAATAAATAAAAGGAATAAAATTCAAAGAAGACAGTTAAAAAAAAAAATAAAAAAGCAATGAATTTTAGGAACAAATGGAGGTTATGAGCAGAATATATTTATTGGAGGGAAAGAAAGTTCCTGTCCTAGAGAGGGACAGGAGGGGGCCCTCAAAATGGTAGTCCCTGGGAAGCTGTCTCTTCCAGGAACTTTTATAGAGTAAAATCATGTGAGTCTAAGGTGGAGAACATGGAACTTGATTAGGTGGTCATGAGGAGGGACAAAACTATGGTCAACCAATGAGATTACAAGCACCTTTGCTCAGGTAAAATTGACTAAGTCCAGGACCAAATGGGGAAGCGAGTCACATAGCAAGTGGGCATGAATATAGAACAGGAGTTTGTCCAGTAGCCAGCTGGTAGTAGTTAATTACTGATCCTTCCTCAAGGTGATCAATCCCAGATGCTTGTCTTTAGGGAGGTAAGCATTTGTTTGATCTTTGGCCTCTAAGTCTGGCCCACAGCAGGAGCATCTGTCTCTGTCTTCTGTGTTATCTCCTTGAGGGCCTAGCCCTGTCTGATTGCCTATAATATTTCTATCTAATTTGGCCACCTGCAACAGTGTCAGGTATCAAACCCTGGTCCTTGAGCTTGCCAGGCAGGGCTTAGACTGCTGAGCTATCTCCCTGGCCCCAGAGTGAACTCTTTTCATGATTGCCAGACATGGTACCAGGAATCAAACTCCAGAACTTGTGTTTGCCAGGAAGGTTTTATGCCTCTGAGCTATCTCCCCAGCTCCACTACTATATATTCTTAACCTTTCAAAGTAAGAAAGGATAGAAAGCTGTGAGTCAGCAAGGCAGATGATTTGTTTGCGGGTATTTAGTTAAGTAGTACAGTTTTGTCATGATGGATTAGGGTGATCTTTCAGGATTATGCAGAAGGCTTGACTATACCTAGTTTTTCTGCAGGTCTCCTCTTCCACTTATCTTACTTGTTCATTGTGTGGGGGGGCTTTTTCATTTTTTCATTCAGGCTACAAATAATTGTATGCCTAATAATTGTATTAGGCTTCTAGTGTATGTACAGGAGATGGAAAATAAAGTCTTTATTATTCATGGCATGTATTGCCCTCAGTTTTCTCCTCCGGTTCATCATTTTATAGTTTATTGCGCACTGGTATAAAGTGACCTCAAAGTAACTTTTTGAGAAAGTCTTGAACCACTCTTTTTTTTTTTTTTTTTTTTTTGTGGAACCAGGGATTGAAACCCCTGTCTTTCAGTATCAGTTAAAAACAGTGGCAGCATCAAGATTTTACTTCTCGGTAATTGCCTTTTATCAGCTTAAGGCAAGGTTTATTTTTATTTTAATTTGGGAGTGTTTCAAGTCCAACTTAGTTCTATCATTTACTTCCTGGCAGCTTGATAACCAGGGAGCGATAACTCCCTTATGTGTGGACTCCTTAATGACTATGCAGTGCCACCCAGGGAGCAGTAGAGGAAGGCCTCTTTCCAGATGCCATGTTTTAGGACTTTCAGTGGGAAAGACTTTCACTAAATAAATCAGAAATTTATTCTGATTGCTTTAAATCAGGATTTGGCCTTTCTTATTCAGAAATAACAAAAAATATCTTTTGGCTTTCTGCCTCCTGCACTTCTGGCTCTAAGCCATATAATCATTTAATTTGTAGTTTTTCGGGCAGACAGACGTTAGAAACTGGCAAATATGGCCTCAAGACAGTGATAAGCACAAAGCCTGCAACAGGAATGATGCAGAGGCTGTGGAAATGGCTTGTATCTTTAAAGTCCCCTCCCATTTCACAAAGCACAGGTGCCCCTTCCTTCACTTTGTCATTCTTTGCCCTGAGTTCTTTGAGGCACCAGAAACTGGTAAGGAGGCTAAACTACTGCAGCAGTAGATCTTACTGTGTTTACAAACATGTATTCTAGAGCAGAAGTGTTTTGCCGGAAAGCTTCACTGTTAAGATTTGATTTGTATTTTTACTTTTCTTTGGTCTTTGAGGACAAACATGTTTAGGATGCTTTTGTACATCAATAGAAAAGCAAAACAAACAGAAAGCTATGTGCGGTTCAGCCCTTTTACCTCAGGAAAATGCTTTAATTTTTAAAGGTTTGCCTTTGCTGTGGAACCTAGTGAATTTGTTTGGGCTGTTCTGACCTCCTACAGGACAGAAATAAAACTTTTTGTGCATTCCTGTCTGTAATTAAAAATATAAATGCCGGGCTGGGAGTGCACCATAGCAGGCGGGGCGCGGGACACGTGCATGCTTAGCATGCACGAGGGCATGGGCCCCACCTCGGCAAAAACAACGGAGAAGCCTAAAAGAATGCTGTTAACAGATTAAGTCTGGTCAAAAATAAGAACTTGGAATTTAAATGACGGTCTAACTTTCCAAAGGATATTTTTTTGCATGCTGTTCTTTTAGCTGCCTTGCTAGAGCAGAGGAATGTGCTTAGTCGAGCTACTGAATAACTGTTTACAAGCCTACTGAAGTCATCTCTAGTGGGAGCTTCAGGGCTGTAAGGGATGGAGCCTTGACCCGAGATGGCACCACTTGGCCCATCACCTAACACCGGGTGAGCCTCCCTTCTCCGGTGCATCAGATGGCTGGGAAGCCCAGTGCAAGCAGCTGGCACCCAGTCTGGCACACTTTCCCCGTGGGGCCTGCCTCTGGGCCGCAGCGGTTTGATTGAAGGCTGCTTTCGAAGGCTGCGGCTGGGTCAGGCGAGGTGACATGGGCACGGCCGCTTGGGGAGAAGAGAAGCTGGCAGCTCAGCGCAGAGTCGCTATGAGTGACGAGCAGAGAGGCCGGAGACCGCGCGAGAGCCAACACCTGGCCGCGTCGCAAACAATGCCGCGCACCAGGCTCGAACTACAACTCCCGGAGTGCTCTGCGCCCGCAGAAGGGCCGGGCGGCCCAGCGTGCACCGCGCCAGCAACCCTGACAGTCGCGCGCTCGGCTCAGCGGGCTCCGAGCCCTGCGAGGGGCGTCCGCGTTCTGTCAGTCCTCCCCTAGTGTTCTTTATCCCAACTGCCTATGACTGGCCACACAAATGGAAAGTAGCCTCCCCGCTTCGACCTCGTAGGATTGGCACTAGCCAATGACGTGCACGGCGGGGCACGTGACAGCAGTGGGGCGGTGCTTGGGCAGAGCCCAGATCTCTATGGTTCTCCGGGGCTCGCTAGAGGGCGCCTGGTCCACTGGAGGACTCCCTACATTCTTCCTCCATTACCTCACTGCCTCCGGTGGCTGCTGGGATACCGGAGGACTCGAGTCCCGGCTCGACTCAGTCCTCCAGCCGCCCGAGGAATACCTCTAGTTCTTCCCGGCCGCCGCCGCTTCCTCCTGCGGCCGACGGTCCCCTCGCCCCGCCCGGTCCGTGCCGCGCGTCTGGCCCGCCGGCGGGCCTGCTTCTCTCAGGAGCCCCCACCCAGGCGCATGGCTCCATGAAGCAGGAGGAGGAGGAGGCAGAGCGCGAGAGGTCCTGTCCGCCCCGGCCGCGTCTGGGCCAGGAGAAAAGGTGGGAAACTCGGGGTGCGCCGCGCCCTCCTCCCTTGCGCCGGGCCAGCTTCCCTTGGGCTGCCGCCTCGCCGCCGCTTCTCCCCAGGCCTACTCACCCCGGCACGGGCGCGGGCACCCGGGGTGGACCCCGAGGTGTGGGGCGAGGGTCCCGGGGCAGCGTGTGGGAGGGGCTCGCGGGCGGCGGCGAGCGGGTGCAGGCAGGCCTGGGCCGCGGTCCCCGCACAGGGCGGGAGTCGTAAGGCGGCTGAGATGGGGTGGGCGGCCGCCCCAGGCCCAACCTGGAGCGAGGCTCCGGCTTCTCCTGGGCTTCTGCACTCCCTTCAGGAAACGGGCTCGCGTCCGCGTAAAGTTTGGTGGTCTCCGGCGCCGCCTGGCGGCCCCCGCCCCACCACCCCACCCCTCCCCCGTCCGCGCGTGGATTCCACCCCCGCGGCTCGCCCTAGCTGTCTACCTGTCGCTCTGCGGCCTCCTGACTCCCCCGGCACCCCCACTCTGCTGCCCCACATCCTGCTCCTTACCTTTCACCTCAGTCTTCTGCCCACCTTGCCCCTCCCCGCCCCTCCGCTTGTGCTTCGTCCTTTTCTCGCTTAACTCTTCAACGCGCGCTTTCTCCGCTTTCCTCTCCAGGCCCAGAATGAGTCCCGTTCCATGTGCCAGTCCTGGCGCCCATTTACTTTATCCGTCCTCCACCTTACATTCATTGAATTTTATGCCTCTCCTTCCTGGACTGTGGTTTTTGCCCTTCATACCGTGCCCTCCTCCATTCCCTGTCCTGATCTGAACTCTGCCACGCTCCCTTGCCCTTATCCCTTTGGGCCTATCCTCTTTCATTGCCCTCCCAGAATATAGTGGGTGGAGCGTGGAGTCTCCTGTTTACATCTTGGAATAACTCACTTTATTACTGAGAGTGTGGAGAGTTGATAAAGAGATTATGAAAAGATTTGTGCAAGACTAAGGGTAAGGATAGATGGCTCTTAGCAACATTTCTAACTTCCTCCTGGCATAACAATGCGGCCTGTCCTCAACTCCCTGACCGAGACATATTATTCAGTAATTGTTAAGAACTGTCTTTGTAGAGGATTTTGGAGTGTGTGTATTCTGGAGCCAGTGGAAAGCCTTAAAATGGAATATCCTGCCCTGAAAGCCAGTTTTGACCCAAATTGGTGGTGGGTAGATTTTAATGTGTGCCTCATGTTCAAGATCAATAAAAGTTTTGATCCTCAGTCATGACCCTGGCTCAGGATGAAGTGACTCAGGGCATGGGACTATTGTTGCAGCCTCATACTTCATGTTAAAAATGTTTTGAGGGGCTGGAGAGATGGCTCAGTGGAAAAAGCGCTTCCCTGGCAAGGGCAAGGGCAATGGCCTGAGTTCAATCCCTGGTTCCACCAAAAAAAAAAAAAAAATGTTTTGAAGGAAGGAGAGCCTGTTTTCTATCTGCCTTTTTCCAGAAATTGCTCTGTTGAGTTATAATTTTTAAAAACTCAATCTGACCTGTGCTGCACCTGGATTACTGAACCTACATTTCCACCTTAGGTACAAGAAGAAGGAATGGAATTGGAAGGAAGAAAATTCAGTCCAGAGACAAAGTAGTTCCCCTCCTCAGTTATAGCTGTTCCTCTGGCAATACAAACTTTCCCACTTTCAGTGAGTATTACCTTGGACATAATTAACAATGAAATTTTGTTGCCGATTTTAGTTTTAGCCCTATGTTGGCTTTATAATGTTAGGTGTACTTTCTTGATTTGTATTGTGCTCTCATGCAAGAGTCCTAATATTGATGTTCAGTCTACTTGACCTTTTAAAAATTAAATTTGCAAAGACAAGTTTATTTTCCATACATCTGTTAGAGTGACCTAAGTGGTAGTATGGCATTACATTTCCTCTATATTAATGACAGTATACTGACACTTATAAGAGTTTTTCAGAATACTTCACATCTTAACAATCTCCAGAGCCTTTTGTGAGTAAGATAGGGGCAAATGTTTTCTCATTAGAATTGCACAAGAACTGAGGCCTTAAAGTAATGTAATTACTTTAAGAAAGGTATTCTGTTAGTATTCATTGAGTATCAAGATGTCTTGTTGTGGACCACATTGAAAGGAAAAAGGCTAAAAATAAAATTTTAACTCCTGTATTCCACTCTTTTTCTTTAAAATAAGTTGACATGGCTATTTATGTGAATGTATTTGTGTGTTTTTATTTATTTATTTTGGCGGAACTGGGGATTGAACTCAGGCCCTTGCTCTTGCCAGGCAAGCGCTTATTCTACTGAGCCATCTCCCTGGCCCCTTATTTGTGTGTTTTTTAAAAAAATAGATTTTTAAAATAATAGTATAGGTAGAATCTTGGTATTTTTCAGGGAAAATGTTCACATATCAGGTGTTGGGTATGTGTGTGCACCAGAGTTGATAGAAAATAATAGAAATGATTATTTGGAATGGTCACCAGAATGTTGGTGGGGTTTTTTATCTGGTTGTTTCCTGGAATAGTTCCATAAGTAGGCCAGAATTACAGCTCAGGTGCCATTTCTATACCCATAATATAATTGAGTTGAATTTCATCTCAACTCTGTGTGACAAAGAAATTGCCTGTTCCTGTGTGTGGAAGGTTTGATTTGAGCATTTGGACACTAAACTGATAACAGAAAAAAATGTTGCAACCCCTTTTTTCTTTGCCTCTTTCCCACCTTCAATGAAGTCATGTCTTCCAATAAGCTGTTTGTTACAGTAAGCTGTTTGGAGGCTCTCTTAAAAGTTGAAACTAGATTTTTTTCCCCTTTGCTCTTAAACTTTTCTAAATGTTTTCATCTGTTATTTTCTAGGGATTTTCATCTGATCTTTTGAAATGTAATTACTTTAAGAAAGGTATTCTGTTAGTATTCATTGAGTATCAAGATGTCAAACACAGTATATTTGGCAAGGACAATTTCTTGTTATGTATCTACAAGCTTAAATGAAGACCCCTGTAGAATAGAACTGTAACAAATCTGAGAGAGCCCAATCTTTTTTATGTTTTCTGGCATCTCAGAATAAAAAGGAGCAGTGGATGATGTGTTAGAGACCATTGCTTGCTTGCTTTTTTTTTTTTTTTTTT
>PVKA01046161.1:0-15099 GCA_004027165.1 Ctenomys sociabilis | reverse complement strand
AAAAAAAAAAAAAAAAAAAAAAAAAAAAAAAAAAAAAAAAAAAAAAAAAAAAAAAAAAAAAAAAAAAAAACACCATATGGAGGATACTGAAGTCTGTCCCAACCTGGGTCCAAACTTCTTTCTTCTCTGGCTATGGAGGTCAAGCATCCAGACTCCTGAGCATGCTGAGCCCAAATCTGAAGACCAAATTTCTTAAGCTTCTGTCATCCTAGAACATACTACCCTGGGCTTGCTTCTCAGGCCAAAGTCTTTCCCTTTTGTAATTTTGAGACTGAAAAAAGGTAGAGTCCTGCTAATTTTTGTGATGTTCTCAGATCATCTTTTCTAATGTCCCAAGCAACTGACTTTCTAATGTGGATCTTTTCAGCAACCAAGTTCATCTCTGCTCCATCATTATGGGCTACAACATTGGTGGGGCTCTATTTATGGCCAAACTCAAAACTTTTTAAATCATTCTACTGGGCCATTTGCTCTTGATTTTCAAGGTAAGACTGGCTAAAATCCCCAATGTAGCCATGTCATTACCTCAACATTAGATTACCTTGAAATTTCTTCTACCTGATTAATTAGTTAACTACCAATAATCTCCATCTCCTGTGATGTTTCTGGACATGAACAAACTTTGAATTTTCTGTCCTTGATCCCAGTTGAAATCTCTGAGTCTGGTCTTCCTTAGGTGCACTGGCCTTATAGTATTCTGAGCTCTGACTGTACTGATTTGTCAAGCTCAGCTCCCAGCACTCTAGGGCTGCTTCTCCAGCTGTTGTCTCCAAGCCTTTCCACCACCTCCTGCAAGTCACTCCCAAAGCCCTCTAATGCACAAGGTCAAGAAGTGACATCAATGACCCCCACTTCTGGTACAAAATCTCTCTTACGCTAGAGCCCGGGAGTCAAAGCCGGTTCCCATCCTAGTTCTGTCCCTCAGTCGCCTGCTTCCTTTTTTCTTCCAACATGACAGATGCCGCTGTGTCCTTCACCAAGGACTTCCTGGCAGGTGGAGTGGCCGCAGCCATCTCCAAGACTGCGGTAGCACCCATAGAGCGGGTCAAGCTGCTGCTGCAGGTGCAACATGCCAGAAAGCAGATCACCGCAGATAAGCAGTACAAGGGCATTATAGACTGTGTGGTTCTAATCCCCAAGGAGCAGGGAGTCCTGTCCTTCTGGCGTGGTAACCTGGCTAACGTCATCAGATACTTCCTCACCCAGGCTCTCAATTTTGCCTTCAAAGATAAATACAAGCAGATCTTCCTGAGTGGTGTGGACAGGAGGACCCAGTTTTGGCGCTACTTTGCAGGAAACCTGGCATCAGGAGGTGCCGCGGGGGCCACATCCTTGTGCTTTGTGTACCCTCTTGATTTTGCCCGTACCCGTCTAGCAGCCGATGTGGGTAAAGCTGGAGCCGAAAGGGAATTCAAAGGCCTTGGTGACTGCCTGGTTAAAATCTACAAATCTGATGGGATTAAGGGCCTGCATCAAGGCTTTAATGTATCCGTGCAGGGTATTATCATCTACCGAGCTGCCTACTTTGGTATATATGACACTGCAAAGGGAATGCTTCCAGACCCCAAAAACACTCACATAATCATCAGCTGGATGATTGCACAGTCTGTCACTGCCGTGGCCGGCCTAACTTCCTATCCATTTGACACCGTTCGCCGCCGCATGATGATGCAGTCAGGGCGAAAAGGAACTGACATCATGTACACAGGCACAATTGACTGCTGGAGGAAGATTGCTCGTGATGAGGGAGGCAAAACTTTTTTCAAGGGTGCATGGTCCAATGTTCTCCGAGGCATGGGTGGTGCTTTTGTGCTTATCTTATATGATGAAATCAAGAAGTACACCTAAGTTGTTTCCCAAGTTTCTCCTCCTGTGAATAGGCGAGTTGTATAATATAACAGATCTTGAGCATTCCGAACAGGCAGTGCTGTCTGCTTGTCCTGGCAACTCTGTATTGGTTGACAGTGGAAAGCAATAATACTCTGACCAGTTTTCTCTTAAAGCCATTTCCATGATAATGATAATGGGACTCAATTATATTTTTTATTTCAGTCACTCCTGATAACAAATTTGAAGAAATTAAAGTATTTAAAACGGTAAAAAAAAAAAAAGTCTCTCTTACTTTCTTATTACTGGGACAAAATACCAGAACATCCCCAAGTTAAAGGAGGAAAGGTTTATTTCAACTCATAGGTTGTAGAGGTTTGAGCTCATAGTTGACTGGTCCCCAAGGTGGTGTGGCCAAGAAGAGCAGTGGAGGAGAAGCTGTACATGTCATGGCTGGCTGCAGAAGCAAGACTTTCTTCCCCTTATATTTTTTATTCTGCTCAGGCTACAAGCCTGTTGGTCAGTGCCACCTAAGTCCAGAGTGCATCTCCCTCTTCAGTAAATCATCATCCACATCCAACTGGGAGACACCAACCAGGGACCAAGTGAGTGTCACCCACTTATGATCTAGTCATCCTCAAAGGAGTCCAGGAGCCCTAGGAGGGGACATCTAGGTATTAACCATAATGAATAATAAAACTTCCCATATACATTAGCATCAATAAATATTAAATAATACTTGTATCATCCTGTATTTCCTCATGAACATTATATAAGACACTTTAGAAAACTCACTTCTTGCCTTCAAACTATTTCCCTCACACTTCCCACTCTCAACTCTGAGTCATATTCATTTTTATACTAATCTTTTAACTGCAAAGTAATTTATTTGAGATGACATTCAGGCACTTCATGTGAAAGCACGCAGATAGTTTTAAATTTGAAAAAAAAAAATCTACCAAAGATCATACACGTATTCTAGACTTTGAAACTTTCCATAACTAGCTAAGCCACATTTTCCTTTCATTTGTATTCTCAGCTGTAATAATATATGCTTTCTGAAAATCCTTATGACTTACATTTTAAATAACACTGAGATTTCATGTGTTTGTGGCTATAATTGAACTATAACTCTGTACTAGGAGAAAATTCCTAGCTCCCATGCCAGTCATTCAAGACTTATCTCACTGTCTTTCAGCAAATCGACCAGAATGATCCTGACTCAACTCTGTCTCCCGATAACTCCCTGGCACCTTAGGTTTAGGAATCAGCAATGGTCCACGGTAATCACACCATATGTTGGCAAAGGTGAACGAGGGCTACACGAAATAATTTCTTAGTACCTGATGCTTTTAATGCCTGACTCAACTCTGAAAGTGTCACAGAAATTATTTCTTTCTGAAGACAAAGTCATAATTCTTTGTGTGGAAGCAAAAGAAGCTAGGCTACAGCTGCTGCCTGGCTGGGTGTAAGCAGAGTGAGGTGAAAAGACTGGTATTTTCATCTTGGTCACAGCTGTGGAGCACGGTGGGGCATGTTTCTATTTACATAGAGATTAGTTTAGTTATTCTGGAAGTTTTGGCACTAGGATCACAGCAGTGAGAAATCCACAAATCTCATGACTATGAGGCAGAGATAGTCTTTGAAGTATCAGTTACCAGGACAAATGGAAGACAAGTAAAACTTTCCAGAGCTTGTGAAACTTAATTTTAAAATAACTTGCTTAGAAAAATCATGTTTTGTAAAAGGAAGCATTGTTTAAGGCAGAAAATTCACATTTTAATCTTGAGGAATAGGATAATATTCTGCATTTTCCAAGAAGGTAACACTAAATGACAAATATGGAAAATGTTTGTAATATGAAATCCTTAGCAATGTAGATTTTTGAAAATGCTGCTATTTAAGCAGGAATGGAACAATAAGTTTATGCAGAACTTACAGGAACAAACAACAAGTTATGCTGCTTGCTTCCAGCAGCATAAACCCATCATTTCAAGCAATGTGTCCCAGTTTTCCCATGTGTAAAGTGCCACAACATTTGATCCAGAAGATACTGTCTTATCGTGAGTCATGTCACTTTCCAAGACATCTACACACACTTTTCTAAGTGCACCATGCCAAGCAGACCTGCTCAAAAAAATCACAGCTGAACCCTCCAGGGACTCACCGGGGCAATAAAAGCAAGGAAACTGACAAATGTTGATGTTTAGGGTGATAAATAAGATGCCAGCCAGATAGCTCAGCAGATTAAAGCGCTTGATTAGGCAGGCTCATGGACCAAGGCTCAATCCCTGATGTGCTGTGCCAGCCCTGCCCCCAGGGCACACTGAGATGGCATTTGAGATTGGGTGATGGCCTTCTTCTATAATCGCAGCACTTGGGAGGTTGAAAACAGTTGGATCACTATGAGCCCAATCTGTGTAGTGAGACCCTTTAGACGATGCACTAAATATACTTAAAATGAAAGGTAAGTATTCATCCAGAATTAAATAAAACTACCTTGCATTATAAGAAATAAAATATTTAACATGTACTATAGTTAGTAAGTACTCTATCTGCAGCAGAGCCTGGAATAGTAAGCCAGAAAATGCACGTTTAACATGGATGAACCCTCCTTCCCTAAAACCTGTGAGCTCATGGTCTGTTTTAGCGCCCTGACCTGGATTGGACCATAAAGAGGACTGAGGAGGTACAGGGGAAGCTTTCTGCAGGAGGAGAGGGCATGGCACCTGTTGAATGGGGCCTTCCTTAAGGAGTGCATTTAAAGCTACAAGGTACCAGAAACGAAGAGACGAGAAAACGAGTAGACGAAGAGAGTGAGTGAATGGCTGCTTAAAGCATCTATTAAAGTGATGGAGAAGGTATACAATGGGGAAAATGGATTATAAAGCTATTGTGAAACAAAGAAGAAAGCTCAAGACATCTAGAGCCCATTTCTATCAATTTACAATGAAACACACCAAAAGAGGCCATAGCCAGGATTTGATGGGATCTGCTTTCCTAACAGTCACATGCCATGCCACTCCTTGGACAGAATTTTTATTTACTTATTTATTTATTTTGGTGATACCAGAGATTGAACTCAGGACCTTGTGCTTGACAGTCAAGCACTTATTCCACTGAGCTAGCTCCCCAGCTCCCTAGTTATGTATTTATTTATTTAACCATGATGTAAAATCATCAACTCTGTCTTGTCTGCTTTTGGATGCACATAGAACCTTTCTCAGTGAAGCAACTATGAAAATATTTAAACAAATATTTGTTGGCTTGGCTAGTTGACTGTACATTGTGTTTATCCTATGAGAGAAATCATGCAATACTTAAGCTTGTGTGTCTGATTTATTTAACTTAACAGTATGGTCTGAAGCTACATACATTTTCCTATAAATATCTCAAAATTGTCCTTCTTGTGGCGGCATACTACTCTGTTATATAAATACTGTGTTTTTCTTCGTCCACTCATCTTTTGATGGACATATAAGGCACTTCAAGGATTTAGTTATTATATGAGTTATGGAGAAATAAACGTTGTTATAAATGTTGGTGTGCATGTGTCACCATAACACAATGTCTTTGGCTACCTGGGGAAAGAGGAATAGCTGCATTGAG
This sequence comes from Ctenomys sociabilis, assembly GCA_004027165.1. Taxonomy (NCBI): domain Eukaryota; kingdom Metazoa; phylum Chordata; class Mammalia; order Rodentia; family Ctenomyidae; genus Ctenomys; species Ctenomys sociabilis. The sequence continues at coordinate 9,663 of PVKA01046161.1, read as the reverse complement.
TGGAATGTCTGTTTACATTTTATGAGGAATCTCCATACTGATTTTCATAGCTGTACCAGATTCACTTTCCTACCAACAATGTAGAAGAGTTCATTTTTGCCTCCAGCCTGCCCCACACGTGTTATCTGGCTTCTAGATGATGCCTTCTCCTGGAGAAAGGTAGAAGCTCTCTGTTGTCTGAATTTGCATTTCTCTAGTGGCCATAAGTGCTGACTATTTGTTCATGTGTTTACTGGTCAATGTGCTTTTTCTGAGAATTGTGTTGACTGTTTATTGTTTCCTAGAGCTTCCTCTGTGGGCTGTCCTGCTAATCCGGTCTTCCAAACCTTCTGTGACTGCCTTATAGAGACTAACTGCATAATCCTTTCTGCACTCACAGTATTTTGTGCATAAAAATATTGTTTTATAGTAACTCAACTGTCTTATAATTATCTATCTTTCTTTTATTTCTAACAGATTGTTGCTTTCATAAAAGCAGAATTATAAAACCATCCCTGAATTCTTGATAACAATAGATATCAAATGTTATTGAACTGAATTTGTGAGTTTGAAATATGATTAATTAAATTAATTTCTCAAATACTGCATTTATTTCAGTTTAATCTTTTACACACAGGAACTCCATCCTACTGTAAAACCACCCTCAGAATCACAGTGACAATCTAGTGACAACTCTATAGACAGATTCTATTCCACTACCCCAACATTGGGACAACCAAGTTTTGTGACAACCTCAGAGATGTACATTTTGCCTTTTAGTGGACTCCAACTCAGGAACCAGTGTTTAACCTCACTTAGCATAAAGAATTATCAAAAGAGTCTGAATTTCAAATTAGGAGAAGTGTGTCTCTCTGGATATTCTATGTAGTCTAGGGGTGTGCTACTCTAAGTTTGTAAGAAAGTATATAGCACAAGGGCTATCTCAGAGCCTGTTAAAATAAAGCATCTCAGGTTGCACCCCAGACTTTCCAAATTAGAATATATACTTTATATTATTTTCCAATAACTTAACATGCATATTGAATTTGAGAAGTGCTACATTGGCAATGGCAAAACATACACATCTCACTATGCCTCTGTATTTCTTAGAAACAATACTAGGATGCCCCAGAAATGGCTGTGTTTTCTGAGGTTCTCACTCCCCAGGACTAAATTTTTCAAGGTTGACAAACTAGGACTAATAACCACAGAAGTTTCCTTAGACCCATCTATTTCTGCAGTGAATAGGTGGTTAAGAGAAGACAGAGACAAGTGAATTCTTGCTCAAAGAGAAAATGTGAAGTGCACAGTACTAGGCAGGCCTCATTAGCATATGGTAGGCATGGGAAAACAGAAACATGAACAACTAAACTTCAGGAAGGTGGGAGAGTGGTTGAGTAGCAGTAAAACAGCACCTCAGAGCTTTAGTGTCCAGACTCAGGAATCAGGCAGCAAGAGAAAGGCAGGAGCAGGTGAAGCAGGACTCTAGGACCCAGCCAGGGTCTGAAATGAGAGTGGATTTCCACAAGGAGAGCAACAAGAGAGACCACAAATCAGAAGAGGGAAGCAGGCATTGCTTCCCCAGGGCCCTGACTAACTGTGTGAGAGCAAGAGCTTCAAAATACAGACACAGTGACTCCTGGTGATACTAGCAGGCTCTGTGGAGAAGCACATGGGTGGAAGAGAGCCATGGACAGGCAGACTTTGGTGGCCATTGAGGCATTTGGGCTTAGGTGTTCAGGAAGAGGGTGACCAGCTGTTTGCAGCATTGGGAAAGGGCCAGCTAAGCTCAGAACTCAGAGCAGCTGTGTGTGGTCTTCAATGTCAGGGATGGCAGAAGGTTAAGGAGCCAAGTTCAAGCCATCAAGAGGCACACAGTATGTTGCAGCCTGAACAGCTGGGTTCCAGGCTCACAGCTGGAAACCAGCCTGAACTGCAATAAGACTAAAGGTGCAGGCTTCCTGGCACTGCCCACTAACTCAGTGGCTGGCTTGCTGGGATCAATCAATACATATCTTGGCTGTGTTAGCAACTGAGGTATACCCTAAAATGGACATTCATTTTCTTTTTTTTTTTTTAATGTATTTAGAACAGGGTCTACAGAATCTCACTACACAGGTCGGACTCATAGTGATCCTCCTGTTTTCAGCCTCCCATGAGCTGGGCTTACAAATGGGCACCACCACACCCAATCTCAATTGCAATCTCAGAATGCCCTGGGAATGAGGCCAGCACATCAAGCTAGGGATCGAACCCAGTCCCTGTGTCTGCCTAAGCAGGTGCTTTAATGCACTAGGCTACCTGGTCAGCGCTCATTTTTTCTTTTTTTTTTCTGCTTCTTTAGAGGCATTTACATGGGAGGTGGGTTTTCCTTTTGTTCTTGTTTGTTCTTATCTTTATAAGACTGTGACCATTGTTCTAGTTCACTGTTGTTGGTGGAGATCTGTTCTTGTTTTTATTTCTTTCTTCTCTCCTTCCCTTCTCTCTTCTTGACCACAAAAGTGCATGTGGTTTTTTTCCCTCCAGCCTTTCTTCTAGTCTCTTCATCTTCTTCCATTTCTCTATTTTCCACTAACTCCTTTTAAATTTTCTCCCCTGAGGACAAAATCTCCATAATGACGGTATATTTACTATATAAAATTGTCTGGTACATTTTAGGTTGTTATATAACCACAAAACTAGTTCATATGATTAAAGGTAGCAAAAAGTAGTCCCTACAGTTTGTCAATTCCTAGGCTGTTTGATGGCATTATTATGACTGATTGTGTTACTGTGGCCAACATGACATAAGTATTCTAATCAGTTGATCTTCCTGGTATGTTAACACTGAGATTCTATGAGGGCTATAAACATATCTACTGGACAGGGCCAGAGAGCCAGGGGCTGGGCCAACTATACATCAAGTTTTCATCCCAGTAATTTGAAGGGGCAGAATCTTGTGAAAGACTCAACACCTAAAAGCCAGTTGTACCCAGAAGAAGTCTCTGAGAATTACTCATTTCTTAAGGATTCTAAATGCTAGCAATAAAGCTATCTGCTATAACAATTTATGAGCATCAATCAGGAATTAAACTTTTTTAAAAAAGGAAAATGAGAGGACACTTCAGAAAGATGCAGCAACAGACTTCCAGTTTACCAAGGGCAAAGTATGGGGAGCAACAAGGCAGAACAGTGTGGAAGTTTCCCAACTGGACTCTCTGAAGTGGTAACAGAAGAAGCAACAAAGCTGATGAATGAAGCTCTAGAAAAAGTCAAATCAGAAATAATTTATCAGATATTTAGAGTTGTTGACCATAATTCAGGACATAGAAGTGATGCTAGAGCAACTAGAAATTTAAAAACAAAACAAAGGAGCTCAGGAAAATAACAGAAATCATTAATATTCAACATAGGAAAGAAATGGAAGCCATGAAATAGGTTCAAACAGATATGACGGAGAATAAAAATTAGATTAAAGTAAATGCAGGAAAGCAAGCCAAGGTGAGAACAGAATCTCAGATACAGAAGACAAGATTGTACTAAGTGATCATCAAAAGAAAGAGTCCTTAAAGATAAAAAGGACCATGAAAAATCAATCCAAAGCTGCTATTTGATGGAAAGAGCAATGACGTAAGGTTGATTGGAGCCAAATGACCAAAAAGACCTTTCCACAGACTTAATGCCAGAAAACTGCCTACACTGGGAAAAGGAATTTGACATATAGATAAATGAGGCATATAGAACACCAGTCAGCCATGATCAAAATAAATCTATGTCAAGGTACATAATAGTCAAGATTCAAAAACTTCAAAAGAACAGAACCTTAAAAGCTACAGGAAAAAAAAAAGAAAGAAATCAACCAGAAAGGAAAGGCTAACAGAACCGCAGCAGCACTTCAACCCTGAGTCAAGCATGGCTTGGAGTGAAGTATTTCTAGCACTAAAGGGAAACAGTGCAGATCAATTTACCTCACAAAACTATCATTCAAAATGGGAGGAAAAATAAGATACTACTGTGATAACACCCAAATTTATGGCCCTCAAAGGTACTCCAGACATTTAAAGGATATTCTAGAAAGCAATACAAGGGTGTGGGATAGAGCTCAGGGGCATAGTGCCTTCCTGGCAAGCGCAAGGTTGTGGTTCAATTCCCAGTACCAACAATAAGAAATCAATACAAGAACTACAACTCCATGATCCTAGACAAGTAGTTAATCACAGGGAAAAGAAAGGAAACCAACAGCTAGAAAGTAACATCACACACACACACAACACACACGCACACACACACACACACATATATATTCATAAATGTAAATGATCCCAACTCCTCCATTAATAAGCAAAATATAGCAATATGTTGCATAAAAGAAATAAATTTAACTGAAAAAGAAATTTATAGACTGAAACTCAAAGGATAGAAAACAATATGTCATGCATCAGGAACCCAGAAAAAAATTATTATTTATTAAAAAATCAGATAATAAACATACAAGTCAAGAGAGCTGGCCAGATAGCTAAGCAGACTGAAGCACCTGCTTAGGCACAGCGCAGCGGCCAGGGTTCGGTCTCCAGTGTGCACTGAGATGGGGGTTGAGTCTGAGTGTGGTGGTGCACACCTGCAAGCCCAGCCCTTGGGAGGCTGAACAGAGGAGAGTCACTAGGAGTCTGATCTGTGCGGTGAGACCCTGTAGACCCTGTACTAAATACATAAAAAATAAATAAGCATCTAGGCTGTTGTATACTAATAAAATTGGGGAGAAGACAAATTTCCACAATTTTGTGAAAATAAAATTCAGTTACAAAAATAATTTAGACTAAGTTTTTTGTTTTTGTCTTTATTTTGTAAGAGAGTACAAGTTAAAAATTAAAACATAAAATATTACAAGTGATAAAGAATTTCCCTTAATAAAGTAATACAAATTCCACAGTATTTGTTGTAATACACAGTGTTGTCTTCCAACCAGTTATTCATATTACCAGATATATGCATGTAAAATTGAAGAAGAATAAGAGAAAGACATGTATAAAAAATTAAGAGAAAAAGTGCTAACAATTGAGAGAAGAAGAGGAAACAAATTAAGCATTAACTGCTCCTTCCATAGCCCAGCAGAAAGGCACACTGCAGCTGTGCAAACCGTTCTCCTTGCATACACAGATAAATCTCTTTCCCCTGCTCACTGTCCTGTCCTGCTCCTCAACTCAACATTGCTCATTTGAGAAATGCAAATTAAAACAACATTGAGATTCCCTTTCACCCCAGAAAGAATGGCTGAAATCAAAAAGTCAACCAATAACAAATCCCGGAGAAGCTGTGGGGAAAAGAGAACCCTTCTGCACTGTTGGTGGGAGTGCAGACTGGTGCAGCCACTGTGAAAGTCAGTGTGGAGATTCCTCAGAAAGATTGGATTGGAGATGCTATTCAAACCAGCTGCTCCCCTCCTGGGTATTTTTCAGAAAAACTGAAAACCTCATACCATAGCAGTATATGTGCACCTGTGTTTATAGCAGGGCAATTTGTCATAGCTAAATCCTGGGAACAATCCAGATGCCCATAAGCTGAAGAATGGATAAGGAAGAGGTAGTATTTCTACACAATAGAGTATTATTCAGCTATAAAACAGGATAAATTTGAGTCTTTCACCTGTAAATGAAGGCAACCAGAGAATATTCTCTTAAGTGAAATAAATCAGACCCACATGTGCAAACATCATATTCTCCCCTGAGCATAAGAACCTGAAAGCGAAAAACAGGATCTGAAGGGTACAACAGAAATTGGGAAAAGGGAATGAACTTACCCAAAAGAGACCAACTGCTTTGTAGCACAGGAATATTGATGAAAAGAACAGAAGTACTTGGAGAGAGGAACTTTTGCTTATTTGAAGTTCAAAGTTAAGTACAAACAGTAATCTCTTAAGCTAATTTATATGGATACTTTATGTATTTCATCTTGAAAACATATTTTTGCATATATAAATGTTGACAGATGTCAATGATATGTATATCAGCCCATAAACATGCTTGTGATTGAATATAGCCATCTCTTGGAGGATATATTTAAAATTCTATCAGGATTTTCTCAATATTCATCTTTTAGCATACCGCTGCATTGCAGACTAAGACTTCCAATGGGAAAGTAGTTTGAAGGTCCTCATTTCCAAACCTAAATTTTGAAATATCTACATTTGTTTTGCATTTACACCATTTTGGATAATGTTAGTAGAACTGAGGTTTCAGTAAATACTTGTGGCATCCTTTGCGTAAGAGCAGGGTCTTGTCTCATTTTAACTGTCCCCAGCCCAGACGTCCCCTTACTTGTGATTCAGTGCTAATTATCAAAATGCCTTTCTAAGGTGCAAGTTCCACGTGAAAGCTCTTTTCTGCCTTTAAATTTCACACTTCATTCACTAAAAAATATTGTCAAATCAACAGTGAAAATTATTTTTAAGCTACTATTTAATAATACATAAGGGTATTATTATTAATAATAATAATACCTTCAGGGTAGTTCTCTTTTAAGAAAATTTTAATCTCACCATTGAACTAAAACTATTGCAAGAAATTGAAAAGAAAACCACTTCGAAATCATCCCAGTGCTCCCTGGTGAAGGAACACAGGATTTATTCAGGTCTACAAAAGCCAATCAAGTTCCTCATTTACAGGACTGGTTCAATCACACTTATGAGCCCCAAATATTTTCAGTACTTTCTAGTAATAAATAATACAATGGGTAATCCCTTAAAGATTCTAAAAGATACTTCCCTTCATAATGAATTTGAGTTTTCTGAACATCAAAGTTATTCTCAACTATGCCTGCTCATGCCACAGCTATTCCAGGGTCGGTTCTGACTCCTGAGAAAGCAGTAACAACCCGGGGGTCTTGTGACCACTCACCCAGAGCCAAGAAAAATCTATCAGAATAATTGATCTGACTTCCTTTTGATGTTCCTTCCAAAGCAATCAACAATTTAAAGACTCTGCTAGTAAACAAGTTTATTTTATATAAATAAATTTCTTCCATTTTTGCATCTGAACTGAATTTAATTAATGCACTGCTAGAAAGTATCTTTTCTTGCTTACTAAGGAGACACTCAAACAGTTAGTTTTCTACCTCATTTTTATTTTATTTTACCCCATTCAAAAGAAAATTCCAATAATGTATTTTAGATGCCCTCATTTTGCTGGCCATTGATTTCTTACAAACTGGAAAGATTATGACTGGTTAGTCTGATAATGTACTTTTAATCCAGCTATGTAGTATCATTTCTTTAATGAAAACACAATATTTTGCCATCAAATTTTATAACAAAATTTGCCCTCTTTACCTCTGTACTACAGATCTCCAGTGAGAGCCCACCTGCCTTTCTCTTCCTCTTTTGACATAATAGATATGTTTTTAAAATATGAAGTGAGAGAGAGAGAGAACAGCTCCTTTGAAACTTTGCCTCTTAAGGAAGCCACAGAACAAACATGACAATTTAGACTGGTAAGTTTTACTTATATGACTGTATTTCTTATTTTAGGTTTGCACCCTTGCAGAGAAGTACAGAGTAAATAGTTTATTTCTGTACGTTGGGACATTGAGTTCCATTGTAACCACTGGGAATTTCATTGTGTCCTAAAAACCAACTGGGAACATATAGGCAGCTTGGAACACTTTCTATTTTTGTATCTGTGAAAAATAAAGCCTTATTCAATAAATTAGCCTTGCAGCAGTGAACATGAGGGGGTTACTTATGTCTCCAGATTGTAACTCGTTACCATCTACCTACAAAGAGGCAGAGCTTGAAGCAGACTAAAAATATCCAGAAAGAACAGCAGAACATATGCTTAATTTATTTTTTCTATACTTATTAATTAAATACACATGCAGCAGCAACTTTTCATGCTGCTATCTGGATATCTAATTACTTTGTTGATTAAAGACTAAACTAATGCTCACTTTGTAAAAGACCCTTAGAAAATCTGTCACTGGAACAAAACTCAATTTATGAAGACTACAGTAGTGAGGATATTGACAGGACCAATGGCTTGTAGACAGGCAGCTCTGGTGAGACAGGGAATGGCATTATTGGAGAGAATGTGTGATAAATAGCCTTGGACCTAACTGGAGACAGTGGAGCAAGACTCTCAGTGAACATACTCATGACAAACGCGTCTAATTTTGATAAATATGTGAATGCTTAATTTAGTGTATTAGTGTCCTGCTGCCATGGCCTAAACTACTGCAAACTTCATGGCTTAAAACATTTCTTACCTAAGCTTCCTTAGGTCAGGACAGCTTCCTCAGAATCTCAGAAGTCTGTGCGAGGCATCAGACCATCCATTTCTCATGCTTGTTGGGCTTTTCCCAGCACACACTCAAGACTGGAATTTCCTGCTTTCTTCTTGCACTTCTCCAGGTCCCATCGCAGCTCCTGGTGGCCCATCCATCCTTGTCATGTGGTCATTTACATCCTCTCTGAATGTGGCAGCTGCTCCTGCCATAACAGCTGGAGAATCTATATAATTAAAGTATCTGTAAGTGACACACCATAGCCAGAAGTCTTGGGCAGTATCCCCCATGTCTGAGCGAGACCTTTGTGGAATGACTTAGCTCTTCGGTGGAGCTGTTGTTGCATCATCTATTCTCTTCCTTTGATCCTAATTCTGTTTTCTGTTTGATTGTTTGCTTGCTTGACTGCTTCCTTCAGAGAGAGAGAGAGAGAGAGAGAGAGAGAGAGAGAGAGAGAGAGAGAAAGAGAGTTGTCTTTGCCAGTACTTTGCTGTTCTATCATGACAGCTTTATAGTTCAGCTTCAGATCGAGAATTGTGGACCCTTGCCCTTGCTTCCCAGAATTGCTTTGTTTAGTCTCAGTCCCTTCAGTTTGCATATGAATTTGAGGAAATGTTTCCTCGAATTCTGTGAGATACCTGTGGGTATTTTAATTGGGCTTGCATCAAATCTGTGTAACAGTTTGGAAGCACAGCCATTTTCACTATATTGGTCCTCCCTACCTAAGAACAGGGGTGTCTATCCACCTTTTAACATCTTGCATCTCTTTTTTCAGTGCTGAAGTTTCCAGCCTTTCACTTCATTCATTAGGCTGGTTACTAGGTATTTCATTTTAATTGATGCTATTGTGAAAAGTGCTGTTTCCCTAATTTTTCTCTCAGTGAGTTTGTACTAGTGTACAGAAACTCTACTGATTTTTGAGTGCTAATTTTATATTCTGCTATGCTACTGAATTTGGTTGTTAAACCTAGAAGTCTTTTGTTGGAGTTCTCAGCCTTCCGTGCAGACAATCATATCTGCAAATGATAATTTTACTTCTTCTTTCTTATTTTTATTCTTTGTATTTATCTATCTTTAAAAATATTTTTAAATATTTTCATTCCTGTCCCCACTATTGATCCATCACTCTACAATAGTCTTGAAGATTTTCCTGAAAATCATTATTCAAAACTTCTCTCTTCCAGAACCAACATCGTGAAGATGGCCATACTCCCAAAATTGCTGTACAGATTTAAGGCAATCCCTATCTAACTGCAAACAACATACCTCCCAGATATAGAGAAATCAATCCTAAAATTTATTTGGAACCACAAACGACCTAGAATAGCAAAGGCAATCTTGGCCAATCAAGACAAGGCAGGAGGCATCACAATTCCTGATTTGAAATTATACTACAAAGCCACTGTGATAAAATCAACATGGTATTGGCAA
>PVKA01046160.1:0-15123 GCA_004027165.1 Ctenomys sociabilis | reverse complement strand
CCCTCCTTCCTTCCTTCTTTCTCTGTTTTTTTGAGACAGAATCTTGCTATGTAGTTCAGGCTGACCTTGAGCTCACTTTGTAACCTGGGCTGATCTTGAATTTACAGTGATCCTCCTGCCTCAGCCTCCCAAACACTAAGATTACAGGCATGCACCACCACCTCGGCACTCAGTGTTTTCTTAGGCATATGCTACCTATATCTGTCCATGGCTTTTGCACAAAGTAGACTACAGCATCTGTCCCACCCAGAGCAAGTCTAGGGGAGGACTTCGTACCCATGCAGGGATGTTACACCACAGAGCCCAATGTAGTAAAAACTGGCCAGCACCAATGTTGCAGGGAAGGCCAAGTCAAGCAGCCAGGCAGCCCAAAACTATGATGACTACCTTGGAAATGTATGAAGCAGAGAAGATGGGCTCTTCAAACATCTCCCCATAAGTAACAGAACCCAGCCCTCTATGGACATGTGTCTTTCCCCTCATCACTATTTCAGGACTCAAAATGCTTCGGATGTGTAATTTCCCCAGAGTCTGCTATCAGCTGTATCTTAGCTTCCTAACCAGTTCCCAAGGCAGCGATTAGACCCACTTCCCAGGACTTGGTAAGAAGCCCAACCCACCACACAGAGTTGGATTTGAGACTTGAGATCTCATCTACTCTCAACCAGCCACATTGGGAATAAACGTTTGGCAAAGCCCATCACCACAATAGCTGGCACCCTGTGGCAGACAGGCCTGACTGGTAATAATCTTAGGGTAGGAAAAGTCTGTTTGTGGCTACAGTTTGCCCTTTCCTGTTCACTGAGAAACCAATTGAGACAAGAGAGAAAAGCCTGGCACTCCCAGGTTTTCCTCTTCTTCTGTGGCTGACCCAGAAGCCTCAGAGCCAGCCTGACTGTGCCAGACACAGCAGGCTCCAGACCCAGGCCTCTCCCAGGTGACTCCATCCTGCAGCCTCCCTAGATGATTCCAACCCTCTCATCCCTCCATGGTTGGATATGTAAGGATCCCCTCCTCTACCATGACCAAACATAAGGTCTGACACTGCATGCACAAGTTCACCATTCCCCTACATCAGCAATGTCCCCACACACATAGCAGGTTCCCCCTTATGCTATATCATAAACCCTAATAAAGCCTCTTCCAGGTGACATGCTTCAACCTGTTCCTGATTTCTGTCTCAGGCAGAGTGTGCTGACCTGGCATATTAACCCCAAAGTTCTCTACTAGCACCAAAGGCCACTGCAGGTAACTGTGAAGGTGGCAAGCAGCAGAGACAGATGGAGAGCAATGGAAAGTTATTGGGAGCTACATTCTCCAGTGCCGGACGACTACTCAAGGCTCGCCAGTAGCTGCTAATACAGGTGGCAAAAAAGACTTCTCATTCTGTGAGTTGACAGCCACAGGTGTTTGAAGGCTTAGGGCTGCTGATACAAAGGGAGCTGAACCTTGCTAGTTCTTGATATCAACATGGACTGAGCAAAGAACTCCCACCAACTGGCAGCATCGTGGAATCCCACACAGCGTCCCTCCAGTCTAGAGGGCTCTGAAGAGGAGGGTGCAGGGCTGGCAGCCACCAGCAATGGAGAAGTGGCTGAAGACCTAGCCCATGTTGGATTTCCACGGTACACATGGTTCAAGGCCCAACATGGTGACACAGTTTGTGGCTTCTTGAGCTGCTTCTCCTGACACCATGTCAGCTCTCCTCCCTTCCTATTGTGTCATCCATCTCTGTCTTGATTTCATGAGCATTCTGTATATAATTTGGGTGCACTAATTTTATTGCCAATTTATACACTATAAGGATCTCAACTCTGGCTTGGATTCTGCCTTTACTTATGTATTTTTGACATATAAAATTTTCTTGTATGACTTGAATGCACTTTAGTTTTTCCTCTGTGTTTTATATCTCGCTTAGAAATCTTTCCTCTGCTTGAATTCATAAGAGTATTCTGTTATATTTTCTTCTGTAAGTCACTGTGTTTAAATGTTTCTATCCATCTAGAATTTAATTGGAGGCATAGCAAATAGAAGTAGGTATCTCATTTTAGATTTTCTCCCTGAGGAACATGCATGAAGCTCTGGGTTCATTCCTTAGCACTGGGAAAATTTAGACATCTGGTAGGGCAAATGCTCTCTTTTTGTTATTTAAAATTTTTCTTAGTTATTCTTTTTTGGGGGGCCGGCTCAGCTCATCCTGGGGGAAGGGATCAAACTGCAGTCCCCTGCACCTGCCTAAGCTTGCCTAAGCAGGTGCTTTAGACCACTGAGCTATTTCACTGGCCCTTCTTGGTTACTCTTTTTTTTTTTTTTTTTTGGAACTGGGGATTGGACTCAGGCCCTTGTACTTAATGGGAACCACTTATTCCACTGAGCCATTTCCCGGGGTCCTTAGTTACTTTAAAATTGTTATTCCACATAGGATTTAGAATCAGTCAAGTCTTTTTTTTTTTTTTTTAAGTTAATTTCATTTTTTGAGACAGTGTCTTGCTATGTATTCTAAGTTAGCCTCACACTTATGGTAATGCTCCTGCCTCAGCTTCCCAAGTACTGAGATTACAGAAATGTACCACCATGCCAGGAATTGAACTCGGGACCTTGCACTTGCCAGGTGGGCACTTATTCCACTGAGCTATGTCCCTGGCCCCTCTATTTATTTTTAATGTTGGAATTTCTATTGGAATTGTGAGTATTTAACTGGGAAAATAGGCATTCTTACACTATTGATTCATACTTGTGAACATTCCTGTTGGATTTTATTTAGATCTCTCCTCATAACCTCCAATAAAGTTTATCACCTCCTCCCCGATTATAAACATCTTTCATACAAAGTACCAGCCATTAGTTCTGCACTATGGAGTTTAATGGGTGCCTGTTAAGTGAACTGGCTACATTGATTTGTGAACTCTTCTATATCCTTAATTTCTCCTGCTCTAATCTATCACACAGAAAGGGATATTAATATCTCCCACTAAGAGGTCATGGACTTGTCAGTTCCTTTGTGAAGTTCTGCCCATTTTTATTCATGTTGTCAGGGAACCATAAACCTGCAAGTGCTCTCTTTTCTTGGTGAATCAAACAGCTTCACTGATAATAATGCCTCTACTTTAAATGTATAGTATAATGCTAATATAGTTATGTCCCCCTGTTGGTGTCATTTTCCTCATTGCAGAGACACAAAGCCTAATACACATAACTTGAAGAAGGAACAGTTTGTTACCTCAGTTTCAGTCCACAGCTGGCTGGTTCCAAGTCAGGACAGAACAGAAGAGGGGCCTGGCGGAGGAGAGCTGCTCACCAAACACAGGCGGGAAGTAGAGAGAGAAGGGAATGGGGAGGGAGATTGAACTCTTCCAGGCCACACCCCCAGCTATAAAGCCCTGCCTTCCAAGCTCTAGTTCTATAAACTTCTCGTTGGACCAATCACCGATGAGTATCAACCCCCCATGATCCAGCCACAGCCCAACCCACCCCCAAGACCCGAGGAAGTCCGGGGAACAGCTAGATATGAACCTAACACTTACTGATTTATATAGTATACAGCTATTCCTTCCTTTCCTCCCCAGATCCTACCTGTACCTTCGTATTTGGGGTTTGTTTGTCATCTCCCTTGTAAGTAATGCACATCACTCAATTTTGGTTTTAATCCAATAAGGAAATAGCTTTTAGCCAGTAGAGAGGACTTTACACATGATTTTTTTATTCCCAGTGGCATCCTGCCTGTGCTCTCCCACTGTCACAAGTGTCTAGGAAGGCAGGATCCCTCCTGCTTCCTACCACTGTCCCCAGAGTGCAGGGTCTCCCTTTCTATAGCAGGGATCCAGGTGTCTCAGTTCTGCCCTATTCCCTGTCTGCTGGCCAGCCCCCTTTTAGCTCAGCTCTCCCCTCTGGGGCAATTTGCTTTCCTGAAACAAACGTTTTCTGAAATCCTCTTGGTGGAATTCATTGGTGGTAAACTCCTTTAATTTTAGTTTTTCTGAGAGTATCTTTCTTTCCCCTGGTTTTGAAATAAGAATCTAGCTGTATGAATAATGATAGACTGTCACTGTCTTCTTTCCATACTTTGAAGATATTTCTCAGTATTTTGTGCTTCGTTCCTCTTGCTAGGAGGCCTGCAGAGGGCATCTCATTCCTCCCCGAGGGACCTGTCCCTGATTGCTGTGTGAATTCCCATCTACCCTCACATCCCTGCAACCAAAATTCAACCACAATATCTGACTATGGATTGCTTTACATGCAGCTTGAGATTAGATTTGACTCTTGATTCTGAGAATCCAGTTTTTCAACAACTGTAGCAACCTCTTAGTTGCCATATCTCTGCATCCTGCCTGCACCCCACTCCCTCTGCTTTTCCTTCCTTCTTCTGGCCCAGTGCACCTGGTGCTGCGCTCCTGTTTCAGCTTCCAGCCCCTCTGCTCTCTTTTACATTTTAGCACCATGTATATGGACACAGCTCTTCTGCTGTGTATTGTCCAGTGCAAGGCTGTGACCCATGGCCAGCAAGCAGAGCTGGGTGATGTCACCCAGGTAAGCCTACCACTGGGGTGCACAAGTCAGTGGCTCTGTTAGACACAGGGGACTCAGAGATTCAAGCCACGTGTGAGCAATTTAGAGCCTCAGCTAGACCCTGTCTCAAAATTAAAAATAACAAAAGATCTAGGGATGTAATTCAGTGAATAGGCACTGAGTTCAATCCTTAATACTTGAAAAAAATAAGATTTTTATTCTCCCAAGCCCTAGATCCTTTGTGCATCACCCACTTAGTTTTCTGATCTCCCAGCTCTGGACAACCACTGATTTCCTTTTTTTTTTTTGTCACCATGGACTTGCCTGTGCTCTATGGCCTGGCTCCTCCCATTGAGAGTGACATGGTCAGAGTTCATCCACGTGGGACATGGATAGGTCAGAAGCCTACTCATTTCTATGGCTGAATACTACCCCATTGCACAGGGCAGCCACATTTCATTCACCATTCTTTAGCAGATGGGAACTTGGGCTCTGTGCTCTGCCTGGCTGCCATGAGCAGCCTCTATAGACATCCTGGGTACATTATGGATATGCATGTGCGCAGCTCCTGGTCACAGAGTAACTCAAAGTTGAACTGTTTTCCACAGCAGCAGTCATTGATTGTCTCTGCCTTCTGTGCCTCAGCATCCCAATTTCTCTACACCCTTCCCCACACTATTCCTGACCTTTGGATTCTAGGTGTCTCGCTGGTGGTTTTGTTCACACCTTTTTTTTGGTATTGAACCTTATGTCTTTTGCATCTGACCTGTTCTCCAGCCTGTGATAGAATAATTTTGAGTTTTATTAGTGGCCTTTCCTCTTAGAATGTATATAATAAATAGTCTTAAGCAAGTACTGAAATGAATTAGAACTCGAGAAAAATGCACTGAAGTGCCACACTCAAGGACTGCCTCTGAGCATGTGTGTCACCTCTTTGGCTAGTGATTGTCAGGCCCAGCTTTGCCTCAGGGTCCCACAAGGGGATCAGCTTAAAGAACACAGTGTCTGGCTTAAGGGTCTTCTGTTTCTCAGGCTCCCCTTGCTTGACCCCAGTAGTCATGACCAACTCTGCGGACTTCCCTTGAGCACTCCCACCCTGGCTGAGCCCTGATTGCCTGGGGAGACCATCACTTGTGAGCTGGTTAAGGTGAACCAGAAAGCCTCAAGAATCAGTGGTGGGTGACTTCATTTGCCTCTAAAAGTGCAGAAGTGGGGGGCCAGGGATATAGCTCAGTGGCACAGCACCTGCCTAGTAAACACAGGTCCTAAGTTTTGATTCCTGGTATAAAAAGAAAAATAAAAGTGCAGAACCTTAGGAACACACCCCATCACCCTGGCTCCTCCTCCCTGCTGATCTTGGAGGCCAAGGCAGGCAAGCCATCTGGGGACAAGTTATTGCAGAGCAGGGATAAATAGGAAGGCCTGTTCTTGGCAGTACACTCGGTTCCTGCCAGAGGCTGCCGTGGCTGGAGATGGACCTACGGCCATTCCACGGCCCTTAGCCCATTTAGCTTGTGGCCCCATCTAATGATCACTTAAAAATGCATGACACAGCTCTTTGGCTTTGGGCAGGATTGATCCATGGTCTCTGTGGAAGGTGCAGGAATCCTGGGGTCATCCCTGTTTCAGGGCCCTTCCCTGCTCCCCTTCATTCTTATTATGGCTTATATCTAGATGCCCTCAAAAGCCTTATATGCTCATAGGTGGGGCTTTCCAGAGATGGCTAGATCTAGGGTGTGTGATACTAGAACTGTCTATAAAGAGGGACACCTGGAAGGGGTAGAAGGGAAAGGCAGTTGCTTCTGCTATTTTGCTGCCTATGCTTTCTGCCTGTTCTGCCATGGGCTGATTTTCCTCTGTGATGCCTCTCTGCTCTGCCTGTATGCCTTGGAGATAGCTGACTATTGAGTAAAACTTTTACACATTATGAGCTAAGATCAACTTTCCTCCTTTAGTTTGTGGGTGTTGAATATTTTGTCTCAGCAATGAGCAAAGTAACTAAGACAGCCCTCCTGAACTTTGGCACAACATTCCCTGACTCCATGTCTCCTCTGCCCAGTAGATATTTGGAATCAAGGGCTCATTTTCTTCTGATCTGGCTGGGGGTGTTGTTGGCTTCTGTGCCCTGACACCAATGGCTTGAGGTACATTCAGAAGTTCATGGGCACCTTTCCACCTGCTGGCTCCAGCTCTGATTGGAAATCATGGCCAAAAGTATGCCCAGGGAAGCTGCCTCTTTTCCTCTGCCTCTCTAGGTTTGCCTCAGCCAGCAGAGCACATCAGGGCCTTGCATGCACAGGTGGTTATGGGTGCATAGGTGGCTGTGGGCCACTTTTTCATCATGGTGCAGGGCAGCAGTTTAGCCTGGAACTCCTCCACCAACCACCTCACTCAGCCAGGACCCCATGCCCAGGTATGTGGCTTTGGCACTAGATGCCTCTAATGTATTTAACAGGAAACCCAGCTGGCAGTGGGACAGGGAGGGCTGATGTCCTCCTGTAACCAGGATCCAGAGTCAGGTCTGTGCTCACCTTGGTCCAGAAGCTTGCCTGTGGAGCAAACCGAGAGGGGCAAGGTGGACTTGGAAAATAGGAGAAGAAAAAGCTCCCCTTGGGGGTGCTTTCAGTAATGACCTCCAGTCAGAGCTGGAGGTTAGGACCAATGAGAAATGGCTGCTTACACCTCACAGGCCAGCATAGTGTCATCAGTGGTGACAGCCCAAGTGTACATGCTTCTGATATTGATGGCAGAGGCCAGGGAAGGGCAGAATGGCACAGTCTGCTGGGCGGCCTCCAGCAGCGTCTGCCCCATCAGTGACAGGCACAGTTGAGGTAGTGCTGGAAAAACCTGAAGCCACATGTCCAATCGCTGCCATTGAATCCATGGGTACCATCCAGCCTGAAGAGCTCACCCAGAGCCAGTGAGGAGTTGGTTGACACTGTCTCCTGGTCACATTCCCAGTCTTCCAAGACAGCTACACCCTGGTCAAGCACATCTGAAGCAGGTCAGAAGGTAACCTTGTGTGTCAAAGTCTTCCCTGTGGCCCCAAAGCCCTGTTCATTCTTAAGGCTCTAAACCATCAGCAGCCTCGCTGCTGCCCTCTGCTGCCTGACCAGTAAGGGTACAGCAATGGGGAGTGGGATAGAATGACCTGCAACCTGGCTAAGACGGGAAGATCCCAAGGTCGAGCTCAGTCTGGGCAATTTAGAGATATAGCGAGGCTGTTTAGACAAAAAAAAAAAAAAAAAAAAAAAAAAAAAAAAAAAAAAAAAAAAAAAAAAAAAAAAAAAAAAAAAAAAAAAATATATATATATATATATATATATATATATATATATATATATATATATATATATAGTGAAGGCCTTGGGTTCAATCGTCTGTGACACACGACAAAACCTTTTTCTTGTTTTTGTTATCTCTCACCTTATCTTTTTAGAATCTTGTATATTTGTGCAGTCCTGTTTTTCTTTCACTTGAGCTGATCATTTCCTCACTGCCTGCCAACGTGCCAGGCTTGCTCCACTGTTTTCTATTTCCTCATCACTTCTTTTTTTTTTTTTTTTTTTTTTTTTTTTTTTTTTTTTTTTTTTTTTTTTTTTTTTTTTTTTTTTTTTTTTTTTTTTTTTTTTTGTCTTTTTGAGACAGGGTCTCACTATGCAGTTCAGGATGGCCTTAAGCTCACTTTGTAGACTCAACAATCCTCCTGCCTCAGCCTCTCAAGTGCTGGGATTACAAGCATGCACCACCACGCCCGGCTTCCTCATCACTTCTTTACCAACTCTTTCCTTGTACGTCTTTGTCAGTCAGCTTTTCATCACTGGGAAAAAAAATAGCTGAATACATCAATGTGAGGGAGGAAAGACTGGCTTTGGCTACAGTTTCCGCAGATCCTGGGCTGTGGTGGTGTAAAGTAGCTCACCTGAAGCAGCTGGGAACAGGCGAGGGAGAGATACAGATCGGTTTCTTCTTGCTTTTGTTTTTTGTTTACTGGGGCTGCAAGCCTATTGGATGGTGTCTCCTACTCTTGGACAGGTCTTTTTCTCCATTTATTAGTCCATGTGCCAATCATCTCTGGACACTCCCTCCCAGACACGCCCAGAAGTGTAATCACTAATTCCTTGAGTGATTCCCAATCCAACCAAATTGACAGTGAAGATTAACTCTCACCATTTCCTTTCATTTTTATTTAATTTTCAAAAGTTGTAAGACAGTTCTGAATTCATTTATTTCCATTCTTCCTTTAAAAACATTGAATCGGGCTGGGGACATAGCCCGGTAGTCTAAGCACCTGCCTGGCAAGTGCAAAGACAGGGTTTCCATCCCAGGCACCGCATGCCTTGTGGTCCCGGAACCCTGCCGCGCGTGATGGTGCACGTCTGTAATCCCAGCTCTGGGGAGGCTGAGACACGAGCATCATTCCGAATTTGAGCGGTGTAGCGAAACCCTGTACCAAATAAATAAATAAATAAATAAATAAATAAATAAATAAATAAAATTAAAAACATTGGACCCTTGAACTGAAGGCTGCGATTTCCACAAAACCCTGCTCACAGGGCCTGACAGGGCCCTCATTGTCTTTGGTTCCTGGGATTGGTGTCTGTGGGTTCATATTTGTCCTTTCACACAAGAGAAAATTTGTAGATTTCCAGGTAAAATAGCCTTTTTGTTTTCTCATTGTGTCAATTTCTGGTGTTACTGTGTTATGATTAGAAAATATGTCATTTTATATTTTAAATCCATAAAGTAATGTCAAGTGAAATAAATCAGACACAGAGTTTGAATATTGCACAGTTTCTCTTATATGAAAAACCTAAAGTATAAATAAGTTAAGGAGCATAATAAAAGATAAATCATAGGAAACAGAGGTGGATCCTTTGCAATGGGAAAAGGATGACGAGATGGATGGAAGGAGGAGGTTAAGGAGAGGAAGGCAATAAAAAGAGCCAGGACCTGCATGTACCATGAGGTACACTTGCTTTTTGCCCTCATAAGGCTGGACAGTCTCTATAGTGCCAGGTTGATAGGAAGAGAGCTGGGGATGGGGTTGGCTGATGGCACCCTTAAAGTTTGGGTGCATGAGAAGGGTGGCCTGCTGCTGGCTTGATCCTTTCTGGATCCTTCTCTTTTGCCTCCCTCTCCTGCTGTGTCACCCTGAGATTAGATGTGCCAGGGGTTGATATGAGAAGTATGGGTCTGTGCCCAGGGCTAAGCCTTGCCTCAGCCAGCTTTGGCCACTGGAGTCAGCAGCTTTCTGGGGCCTGAGAGCAGCCAGGAAATGTGGTGTGCCTGTGAGGACCCACCATGCAGGGACCGGGCAGGGACAGTTGGCTTGGGCACGGGTGGGCCTCCTGGGGAGTTGCTTTGGCTTGGAGAGAGGGAGCCAGAATTCAGTTTGTCAGGAAGCCAGGAGAAAAGACAACTGAACTAAAAATAGGAGCATTAGGCAGAGTTTCCGGAAACGCTGTCCCCAGTGCCAGGTCTGACTTCATTATTGAGGCTTACTTCAATCTTGTGACGCAGAAGGGATCCCAGAAGATGAGGGTAAATGTATGCAGAGCAGGTGCTCTGTGAAAAGGAGCATACAGACAGCGATGGTGACAGTGTGCTGAATGTGTTACTGACTGAGACCCCAGAGGACAGGAGGGCTGTAGGTGACGGCAGACGGTGCTGTAGCTATTTTTTTGTTTGTTTGTTTTTGTTTCTTTTAGACAGGGTCTCACTGTGTAGTTCCAATTGGCCTTGAACTCACTGTGTTGCCTGGGCTGGTCTTGGACATGATGATCCTCCTGCCTCAGTGTCTCAAGTGCTGGTATTACAGATGTGAACCACTGCATTAGCTTGATGCTGTGGTTCTAGCTATCAGGATCTGAGAGTCCTTTCTTCACAGAGCTCTCGAGGTGAGATCAGAGAATCAAGGGACAGACAGATGTTACTGCTTCTCAAAGAGTGACACCTCAGAGAGCTTCTTGCACACTACAGGCAGAAGGGATGTCAATGCCTACACTCCAACCTGCCCAAGGCTTTTGCCTGCCTCCTTCCAGGAAGGAAACCCTTCTGCGCAGACCTGACAGGGCCCTCATTTCCATGAATAGCAGATTCCAGGGTCTATCTTTCGGGGTGGAGGAGCTAGATTTGGCTTTCTATGGGAACAGACCAGATATGGGGATTTCTTGACTTTGAGTCTACATTTTTTTTTTTTTTTTGTCATTTGAGTGAATGTAAAGTAGCATGTCATTGTCATTGCTGTCATTATCATCTGAGGAGAAACTCAGGCCTTGCACTTGGAGGCAAGAGCTGTACCACTAGCTACAACCCTCACCTCTCATTGCCATGGATGTTACATTCCTTGGTGTCTAGTGAATGTGGAACATTTTCCAGTGTGATAGCTGGTCACTTGTGCTTGTCTGTTTACTTACTATTTTTACATTTGTGTTGCTGGTGATTAAATCCTGGGCCTTGCTCATACTAAGTATGTGCTGTGCCACTGACCCACCCCTCTCCCAACCACTTTTTTTTTTTTTTTTTTTGTTCTGCTTATTTGGCTTAATCAAACACTGGCCATCATTTCATTTATTTGCTCTGTTGGCTTTATTTATTTATTTATTTATTTTTTATTTTATTGAAGTACAAATATCAATGAGACAGTTTAAAGACACCTTAACAAGACAGATTCGATAAATTAACACATTGCAAACTGTTTTCATAATGTTTTGGTATTGTACAAAGTGCATACATGATATTATACTTGCAGACATTATTATAGCAGATGTCTCTTATAAGTAAATTAAGAGAGTGTAGCTGTTTACTTATTTTTTTATACCTGAATTATATCACAGATTCAGTAATTAATACTTTCTACCTTATTTTCCTAGTGGTTGTCGATAGTTCTAGAAGCCGACATAATATCCTGTACAACCACCATTAGTGCAAATCTTGCCTCTCATAGGATTATGTAGAAGCACAGCATTATCTATCCCAACTGTACTATCTATACACACACATCATGATTATTTCTTTCTACACCCCTTCCTTTGTCTACACCTGTCAAAGGTGGGCACTCCATTGTCATTCAACTAACTTAGGTGCTTGAACTCGATACCACAATCCAACACAGTCCAGCATTCTACAACAATAGTGAGTTATCTGAAGAAGTTGTTGACTGTAGCCATTTACAGCTCAACTTATTATTATTATGGCCCCACATTGTATACCTCATTTTTATACTTTTCTGTTGGATGGTTAAGACCAAGATAGAGCAAGACCTATATATCAAAACATGTAGTTTTTGTTTCTGATGAGGTCAGTGAAGTCCCCTCAGGGTTTATCTTGTAATCCTGTACCTTATTCTGTAGATCTTTTGTCTGTGTCATCCATGTGGATGAGTCATGGCCAATGCTTGACCAGTTTTCTCTCTGTGAGAGCTTGAGAGAAAGTTTTCTCTCCATGTGACTCTCTCCAGGCACACTATAGAACTTCGATCTCTTTCTTCTGTGGCTCCATAATCTCCTTGTTCAGAAAATTTGGAGCTCAACTGAGTTTCATGATGTTATAGTACAAGTTCTCCTATGTCCTGAGTCTTCATTGAACTTGAAAGGCTAGGGCCAAAATGTTGGCTGGCCTTGTGGCTCTTCTATTTCTCCAATTTTGATCTGTGAACTTAGGTTGTTAACCGTCCAGAAGAAAAGCTGATTAGTACACTGCAGCATGTGCCATTCACTTTACCCTATCCGACTCAATTGTTTTTAGTTGTTGCTGTACATTTCTATTTGTATTTCTTCTTTTCACTTCTTATACTAGGGAGACTATACAATATTTACACATGTGTGTCTGGTTTATTTCACTTATGAGTATATGTTCAGGCACCATCCACTTCAGTATAAATGCTTCAAGTTATCATTCTTTTTTTTTGTCTTTTTTGAGACAGGGTCTCCCTGTGCAGTTCAGGCTGGCCTTAAGCTCACTTTGTAGCTCAGGCTGGTCTCAAACTCACAACAATCCTCCTGCCTCAGCCTCCCTAGTGCTGGGATTACAGGCATGCGCCACCACGCCTGGCTTAAAGTTATCATTCTTAATAGCTGAGTAATAATCCATTATATAGAAATACCACATCTTTTTCAACCATTCCTCATGTGATGGACATCTTGGTTGTTTCCAAGATTTTGCTATCACAAATTGTGCTGCTATAAACATAGGTACACATATATCACTACGATATAATGTTTTCAGTTCCTCTGGGAAAATTCCCAGTAGGGGTATAGCCAGCTTGAATGGGATTTCCAGTCCTACTCTTTTGAGGAGTCTCCACACTGATCTCCGCAATGGTTGTACCAGTCTACATTCCCACCAGCAGTGGAGAAGTGTTCCCTTTTCCCCACAACCTCTCCAACATTTGTTGTTGGTTGATTTCCTTATGATAGCCATTTTTTTCTGGAGTGAGATGGTATCTCAGTGTTGTTTTTATGTGCATTTCATGGACGGCTAGCAATGTGGAGCATTTTTTCATATATTTATTCGCTTCTTTAATTTCGTCTTAATTTATTAGTCAAAATTCTTTTATTTTCTTCTAGTGGTTTTTCTCTAGACCTGGAAATGTGTCCTCAGTATATCTTATTCTAGGGTCAGTACAGCATGCCCTCCCTCTCCTTATCACACATATGCTCCACACATCCTGTCTCACACCTAAAGGCTCACATCTCGCAAGTGCGCTGAGTTTGCTGCTATGCAGCATCCTTCCTCAAGTGTCCTCGGCTGTGGCTGCCTTTTATCCTGCATACACTCTGAGACCACCATATGCTGTCATGTTTTTTTAAAAAAGGGTTCTTAAATTATGAGAAGAGAGAAGCATAAGATCTAATGTGTAGAGCCAAGGATATAGTTCAGGGGCACAGGGCCTGCCTGGAAAGTGCAAGGTCCTGAGTTTGATTCCTGGTACAAAAAAAAAAAAAACGAAAAAAACAAAAACTGAATGTGCACCACTGGCCGATCATTTCCAGGGAGGCTCTTTTCTTCATCAAAGCTCTCTTCTGATATCATCTCCCTGCATCCTGCATTCTTGTGCTGCCTATCTCCCGTCCACACATTCTCTCAAATATATACCCTTTATTTGCTTTCATTTAAAAACATTATTTTTTGCTGGATAAAGAATTTGGGGTTGACAGATTTAAAATTTAACCCTTTAAGGATTCTTGCCATTGTTCTTTGGCGCCCACCTCATCTGATAAGAAGTTGGTAGCATTTTCACTGTTACTCCCTTGAGAGTAGTATCATTGGTTGCTTTTTAAGATCATCTCTTTGATTTGCATTAGTTTGTGATATGCCTGGATTTTTTTTTGAGGTACCCTATGTATGTTTTGCTAAGTTTTTTGGTCTGTAAATAAATGTTTTTCATTAAGGTTTTACTTTTGCATATTCTTTCCACTTTCCCCTGCCCTATACTTGTTCTCTTGTAACTCCTATTGCATAGGAGTTGGGCCATTTGCTATTGTTGTGCAGGCACCCAAGGATCTGTAAACTTTTCTCTGATATGAATTCTACCTACCTGCCTTTAAAGTCACTCACTGGCTTCTATTACCTCCAGTCTATTGGGAGGTTTTCATTTCAGTTACTGTACTTTCTAGCTCTAGAATTTTCTTTAGACTCTTTTGGATACTGCTATCCATTTTGTTTGAGCTCTGATTCCTTTACTCATTAAGACTGTGTCTTTGGGGGATGGGGAGATAGCTCCATGGAATAAGTCCTTTCTTGGCAAGTGCAAGGGTCTGAGTTCAATCCCTGGTTCTGGCAAAAAAAAAAAGACTGTGTCTTTGTTTTATCTTCTGAATACTTTTATCAGTGCTACTATAGATTCTCTGTGAACATACGTGGGGCACCACAGACTGGATTTTTTTTTTTTTGGTGGAACTTGAACTCAGACCCTTGTGCTTGCTGGGGAAGCATTTATTCTACTGAGCCATCTCCCCAGCCCCCACAGGGTGGTTTCTATTGACTGTGTCTTGGCTGTGGCTGAAATTTCTTTGTTTCTCATCAAGGCCATCCATCAATCTGAGGGAGTTAATAAACATACCAAGGAACTGGGAGTTCAAAAGTGGAAGAAATTGGGGCTGAGGAGATAGCTCAGTAGAATAAGAGCTTGCCTGGCAAGCGCAGGGTCCTGAGTTCAATCCCTGTTACTGAAAAAAAAAAAAAGTGGAAGAAATGGCAGGATCAGGCAGCAGAGGAAGCTCAGCAAACTAAGAACCTGCCTAGACAAGCACAAGGACCCAGGTTCGATCGCCAGTACCACATACCAAGCCAGCCCTGCCCGGGGTGTGCGAAGCCAGCCACCAAGATTGGGCATGGTGGTGCATGCCTGTAATCCCAGCGATGGGGAGGATGTAAACAGAAGAATCACTATGAATCTGAGCTGCGTAGTGAGACTATATACCAAATACTTAAAAAAAAAAAAAAAAAAAAGAAATGGCAAGATCATCCTGGCCTTCAAAGACTGTGGTCAGCAGAGACACCAAGAAGCCAGAGCCAACAAAAGAAGACAAAGAAGAAGAAGAAGAAGAAGAAGAAGAAGAAGAAGAAGAAGAAGAAGAAGAAGAAGAAGAAGAAGAAGAAGAAGAAAACACC
>PVKA01046159.1:0-15091 GCA_004027165.1 Ctenomys sociabilis | reverse complement strand
CCGTTATTTGACTCTACTCCTCCTCTTTAGTTTCCTGCATGCCTCTTTTTTTTTTTTTGTCTTTTTGAGACAGGGTCTCACTATGCAGTTCAGGCTGACCTTATAGCTCAGGCTGGTCTCGAACTCATAACAATCCTCGTGCCTCAGCCTCCCGAGTGCTGGGATTACAGGCCTGCATCACCATGCCTGGCTTTTTTTTTTTTGGCGGGACCGGGACTTGAACTCAGGCCCTAATACTGCCAGGGAAGCGCTTATTCTACTGAGCCATCTCCTCGACCCCTCCTGCATGCCTCTTGTGCTCTGTGTGGCCTCCCCTGGGCACCTGTTTGTGTCCTTGAGGTCTTTCTTACTACTAGGCAGCCTGGCAGGACAGTTTGTGTTCCTGCCCTCACCACCTTCCTCGGTCACCAATTTAATCTTGTCATTTTCCAGAATTATTTGCTTGGTTCTCTTGTAAGCTTCCTCTTACCCTCAACCTTCTTCATCTCTGCATACAGTTCTAGAGATCAGAGGGGAAAACCCTCAAAATAAATCTCTCTCTCTCTCCTCACTATACCCCCAAATATTAAAACAAGTTTACTATCTTTCTAGGAGATATCCTCCCTCCCTCCTTCCCGCCCTCCTTCCTTTCCTCCTTCCCTCCCTCCCTTCCTTTCTCCCTCCCTCCCTTTCTTCCTTCTTTTCTTCCATGCATCCTTCCTCCACCTGAGCTTACTGAAGGGCATTCCGAAGCATGTTTTTCTATATGGGGCAAGGGCCCTGGTGAAAAGTGTCAGTGTGCCTGTATACAAGATGAGTTGGTAAAAGTACACTGTATTTTCCTTAAGCAGAGAGTAGTTTTGACTGGTGATTCGAATTTGTGTATGTGTGTGTTCGGGGTGGGGAGGAGCAAATGAGTGGCTGGTGAAGTTGAAAAAGTCATGTTCTTCCTTCTAGAGGTAAGAATTGAAAGGGAAGACTTGCTCTCAGCTTCCTGGGAACCCCCAGTGTGGGGTGGGGCCGCACCGAGTCTGGTTGGGTGAACCAGGGACTTACAGGGGATCCCGGGAACAGGGAAACCTCATTTACAAACCAACATACAAATACTTGCAAATGGATTCACGTAGACACACTCATCGGCCTCAAAAGAGGAGCAAAACTGGGGAGGGAAGGAATGGGCAGTGACTCCAAGGCAGAGCTTTGAGGATGTGGGAAGACCAGTTGCGGGGAGCGATGCTTGGGGTGTGGGATTGCAAACTGTGGCGGAGGGCGAGGCGCCCGGGCCGGGTCCATCCTGGATGAAGACCTCCGGCCCTTTGCGGGCCGACCCTCCGGCTCCCGCCTCCTCTCCAGCCTCTCGCTCTCGCCTCCCTTCTCGCCCTCACCAGACCCCTTCAACACACGCATTCCTCCTGGCTCCCCCCTCCCATAATCTCCTGACATCTCTTCAAATCCAATTATCGAATTAATTGACGTGCGAACCGAGAGACAAACAGAAATGGGCGGAAAACACCGACCGGGCGGCTCAGATTTATCCTCCGGCCTCCGCAGGCCCCGGCTGGACGAGATTTACTGGGCTTCGAACACGGCGACAGTTCAAACCTTTGATTAATCATGTTTTTCTCCCGGCCCTATAATTTAGTTGCTCCTTTTCCCTCCCTGCCTCTCTCT
This sequence comes from Ctenomys sociabilis, assembly GCA_004027165.1. NCBI lineage: Eukaryota > Metazoa > Chordata > Mammalia > Rodentia > Ctenomyidae > Ctenomys > Ctenomys sociabilis. Next base: position 13,441 of record PVKA01046159.1, on the reverse strand, counting down.
TTTTTTTTTTTTTTTTATCAGAAGAAACAGAGACAGAGTCCTCATCAGCTTCAATTACAAATATTAAGCCCCCGGACAGCACTTTGATAGAGAGGCGGCCAGCACCCCCACCCCTCGGCCCGCCCCCGTAAATCATAGCCAAATTAACATCACAATCGGCTGCTGGCGCGCGTTCAGATTTAAATGGTGGCATATTGTTCGCGGAAGGTCTAGTGCAGACCCGGCTCCTCCGCCGCTCCAGGTGATAGCCCCCGCCTCTGCCGCCACGGTCCCCCAGGGCTCCCGGGAGCCCGGGACTCAGGGAGCGCCGGGCGCCGTGGCCAGCAGAGGGGGCTGCAGGCGGAGGTGCGCAGGGTGGGCTGAGCGCGATTCAGAGGGGTCGGCGGCGGCGGAGATGTAGGGGGTGCGGGTGGGGGGATGGGGTGGTAAACCGCAGGTGCAGAAGCTGGGCAGAGACGGGTACAGGTGAACTCTATGCAGATTAGATGCAAATGGGGCCCCAAAGCTGCTGGTCTGGGAATGCCCTCGGAGACCTTCGGGTGCGGGTCACTCTTGGGGCTTGAAAGAGTGGCCAGGAGGTGGGATATCTCTTGCTCTTCGAGCCCTGCGGTATGAACGAAAAGCATGGGTCACACTTTCTCCATTTCCGGAGTATTTCGGGGAATATTGGCCTTAAACTACAGCCTAAGCGATAGGCGTGAGGATAAGCTTCAGGAATAACCAGAGTGACTCAGGTTTAAATATCTCCACTGTGGACTTTCCCAGATTAGAAGACCCTTGAAGTAGCCGGATTTCTCTGAAGGACTCGGGGGTGTGGTATGGTAACTATTTGGCTCTGTTCCACTAGAGAGAAAGAGAAAAGGGAGAGTCATTCCCTTGACCCCATCAGTTCTTTCGGAATAAAGGAACTTGGGGGTGGAGGAGGTTAACCCAGGAGTCTGCGTTTCCGCATATTTTCATATTCACTTGTCTCTTCAGTCCTGATTGCATCAATCTCCAAGTTCTGATTCCTGCCTAGCAACATCACAACCAATCAAGACGCAATTAGACCTGCCAGCTTGGCTCATCCTTAGCTGGGATTGGCTGCTCGCAGTATGCGCATCCCAAGTTTTCATTGGCTGACAGCCACCTGTATGGAAATGAGAATTACACGGGACTCTGAGGTCCTTTTCAGCAGTGCAGACCTGTGGCTTATTGTGCTGAAACCTGCGTCTTGCCTTGTCTTCCCCTTTCCTCAAGGCAGAGCTCTCGAACTTTTCCCTTTTCCGTTTGCATTTCAGCCTGAGGCTCAGTCTGAAAGAAAACGCAGCAAATAACGCAGAAATAACATGGATTTGCATTCATTTGATCTTCTTTGCATTCTCTCGGTCAGTGTCAGGATTTTGTCCCCTCCTTTCAATCTCGCCACTATTCCTGCCCCTTTTTACTCTTCCAAGTCTGTTCAAGAGGTGGTTTTCCTCTGTGTGGAGCCCACTCCCTTCCCCCAAACCCTCTCTTCAAGCTCATCTTGCCTAATTTCTGAACACTCTTCCTCCCACTCAGAATCCAGGCATCTCTCACAACAATCGGTTTAGGAGGGAGTTTGAGGGAGAGAGGGACACCCCCCTCAAAAAAAAAAAAAAAAAAAAAAAAAAAAAAAAAAAAAACCTCCATCCTCTCTCCCCATCCATTTTCTCTGAGGGAGCCGAGTTTGACAGCGAATTCATTCCGAGCGGGGAGGGTGATTTATTCTTCAAATATACCGACAAGTGTGGGCATGATGGAGCCCATTAAAATGTTGGGAGATTGTTTTTATGATTGAAGTCTGTATTACTCCAACCATAAAGAAAGAGAGCAAGGAGTCATTAGCATTTTCATGATGGTGTATTTCTGCTTGTCTCCGCGCCATCACTCATCTTTACTGCCCGTCCCTTTGCTCTCGCTCTGCTACAACGAGGAGAGACTGCAGCCTGAGTTGGGGTTGGGAGGTGGGGGAGGCGGGGACCAGAGATCCCCCCCACTCCTCTCTGCCCTTCACGCCAAATCCTCATCCTCCCTGGGATGCAGATCAGGGGGTGAGACGCTGGTCACGGAGGATGTGCCTCACCTTCCTCTGCTGGCTTCTGCCTCTGCATGGTGGGTGTAAGGGTCCTGCCCAAACGGTGCTTAGAGATCTAGGCAGGCTGGGGCTGGGGGAAAGGGTGCACCCCCTCTTTTTTGGGCAAGTCCCCTCCTGACCTATCCACTACTTTAAACTCCGAATGAGAGTAAATTCAGGAATTCTTAGCTAAGTGCCTTGGACTTTGATTGTTGGTATCAAAATAGGAAAGATCTTTTGGGGTTTAAGGGCTATATTGGTAGGAAATTGGGAGCCTGGACATTTGATTTCTATTATTCCCCCAAAGGACCCTTTGAACTTGCTCTGGGATGCAGTCAAGCCTCGTGCTCCTTTCTAATTCTCTAAATCCTTAATTTATCCCCCCTTCCATTATTTCCAACTAGACCCACCAGGTTCTCAAAGAACAGATTCATACCTTTCATGAAAATAATGATAGAGTGTTCCAGAATAGATCAGCCATTGGTGAAACACTGCTAATGAGACTTTTCATATAAGAAACATTCATTCTTAATTGGGCATAGTCTGTATGTGTTGTATACTGAGTATATGATGGCACTTGAATAAGTGTTAGATGGGTAAAGGATGAGAGGAAAGGTCATGGTGATGGGGAAGTAGAAGTTTAGCAAGGAAGACTTTAACATTGATAGCAGTGAGTAGTGAACTGCTTTCCTGTTGGTCTGGTGCTTTCTCATTGATGTCTGTCAAGCTGAGAGGCAAGTTTCATGATCAGCATTGTCCAGACGAGGAAATCAAGGCTCAGGTTGGGGAAGGTATACTCAAGGTCATTTGGCTAGTTATCAGAAAAATCAAGATCTGAATATGGCCTCTTATCTTCACTATTTTGGTGCTGCCTAACAAAGAAGTTCAAAGTCTCTAGATTGACCTATATGGTTTATCTGGGTTCCTAAGAAAATGAGGGCCAGGCGTTTGGCCCCATACTTGTAATCTCAGCACTCTGAGAGGCTGAGGTAGTGGGATCACAGGTTTGAACTAGTATGAAACAGACTGAGACCATATTAAGAGAGCGAGAAAGAGAGAGAGAGAGTGAGAGCAAGAGAGAGAAAGAGAGAGAGAAAGAGAGAGATCCTGACCATATTAAAAGAAAGAAAAAAAATGGGGAAGTGAGCTTGTCATTTTTTAGAGAAATTTTACTAGGAATGTTTGCGCTTTGGCCATAAGATTTTTTTGCGGAACCTCGGATTGAACTCAGGCCCTCACACTTGCCAGGCTGGCCATAGGATTTCAGTGGTTAGTTAATGGTTAGCATTGCTTTTTTTGATTAGTAATCATTTATTGAGCACCTACTAAGTGTCTTCTTCTCACTGACCACACCTCCCTTTTCATACTTCTTCTAAGATGGGTATATAGAAGGGCTCTCAGGTCCTGGGCAGGGATAGAGGCACAAGAGCACAGGGGGCATAGGAGTGAGCACCCCCCCCCAACACCGTAGCCTGCGCAGTGCCCAGAGGTGGCTGCAGCAGCAGCTCCAGATTTACAGCTGCCCTGGCGCTGATGCCATAAAAGCAAACGATCCTTCTCTGTACTAATTTCTGTGTAATTAGATCTCTCCTGGCATGGAAAGTGGGGAGTGGGGGTGGCTAGGAAGGGAGGGTGCCAAGGACTCTTTACAGAGTCTTTCTTGGGAGGAAGGGTTGTGGCTTCACGTGGGCAGGTTGTATATATGCAGTGCATGCATTGTGACAAGAGTTGGGAAGTGTACTCATGCACATATAGAAGGCAAGGAGACAGATGAGTCTTGATGTATGGATCTAGATGTACTCAGAATGGGGACAGGCCAACCTTGGATTGTGCACAAAGATCTAGAAGCCAGGAGAGTGGGCCAGGGAGATGGCTCAGTAGAATAAGTGTTTGCTTGACAAGTGCAAGGGCCTGAGTTCAATCCCCAGTTCCACCGATAAATAAGCTGGGAGAATAACCCATGGCTAATCTCTGTACATGCAGAAGGCATTAAAATTCTCAGGGGAGCTGCACACAGACTTCCCTATACCAGCTCAGCTATCAAGACATCTCAAAGGGTGAACAGCAAAGAATCTCTTCAGACCCATCCACATTTACATCTGCATGTAAAACAACATGTATACATGAATTTACCTACACAGAAGCAAATGTACACCTCTGTTAATAAAAGACAAATGTTAGAGTATCTAAACTTCATAGAAACTGAACAAATATTTGTCCCCCCCCCATTTCTAACCCACCTCTTAGGGGAAGAAAACTACAAGATGAAAAAGAGTTCTTTGCTTAAATAAGGTATACATTAAGGTGCTTGCAAGACCCTGTGAAGAAAATGGTGAGGGTGACAAAAGAAATCTAGAGAAATGGGATGGTTAGAGAGGGAGTGACCTCAAACTTTTGTCTTTCTTTGGGAAAAGCAAAGTCTCGGGAGAAGAACATCTTTGTTATTATTACTGTCTCCTGCTCCCACCCATGACAAACATGACTGTGCATATGGCAGTAACACTGCTTGGGACCACACTTCTAAGTATTCATACACTCGAGTGTGTTTGCAGAGGGACCTCAGAGGGGCTCTTCCCCAGCGTTGCTGCAGCCTGAGTTTCTAACAAAGTAAGTCTGCCTGGGAGTCAGCTGGCCCCTGTGTCAATATTCCCTGTTGAAATGGAGCTCGTTACTTTATGTGCAGTCTGCCCCTGTCACTGGACAGCTGTAGGGGTTAGAATATTTGGTGGAATTGAAATCTGTCTTCTTTTTAATTTCAGAATATACTAATTCTAACTACCTGTCATATCTCCCTGAGTTATTCTAATGTTTTAAGATCAGTTCAATCTAAGCATTAATCGTCCCCCCACAATAGCTATAACAATTAGACACCCATTGGAAAACCAGGAGATTTTGATCTCCACAGATGACTGCCATGCACTTATCTTAAGCCCTTGTTCTAATGGGTAATTCTTGATTAACCTGAGTAATGAAAATGTATCACAATAAAGAGAGATTTGTCATGCCTTGTTATCACTTCATAAGGCCATCCTTCTAGATACCTGCAATAACATCAGGATATTTCTATCCCAATAAAACATGATCATGATGTGCTTGGCTAATAAAAAGGAAAAAAGCCATGTATTAAAATATGTTTAAAATGATTTGCATGAGTGGTGTAAATATAAACCACCACCGTCATCATTGTCAACATCACCCCTGGTTTATTTGCCTTTTGAAATCTGCCTGACCTTGAGGGTGGGAGGTAGATAAAGGAAGAGGGAGGCATAAAATTAGTATCTATTAAGTGCTTACCATATATTATATTAACTCTGTGAGCCAGGGATTATGGATGTCCTTACAGGTGAAGAAACTGGCTTCCAGGAAGTTAAGTACCTTGCCTGAGGTCATCCAGGTAGTAACCAGGGGATCAGAATTTTAACCCAGCTATCTGATTCCAAGAGGGACATTCTCTCCTCTTCATCTGGATCGGTTTAGTTTACTTTGAGACCACAGAGTCTTACTGAGTCTTGTACTGTGGAGGTGACACAGGTAAAATGTGTTATGCTCAGTGACCTCACCTCCCCAGATACCTGGAGTCACCAGAGGGGAGACAGGCATTCAGAACCGAATTTTGTGGCTTTGGGGGTCAGTAATATTACTGCTATGGGTTCCTACACATAATCACAGCACTGCATGATCACTGTTGTTCAGTGACACACTTATATAACAGGACAATGGAGTCAACTCACACCTGGACCCATCTATCTTCCCAGTTCCGGGGTGGTGATCTGTGCAGCCAGCAGGGGTCGCCGGCACACCAGGAATTGCCACAGCCTGAGTCTGTCTCCTGCGCCAACAGGATGGAATTGTCTCTCTTCCTTTGGTCTTTTCCTAAAATCACTCGCTGAACCCTCCCCTTCCCTGCCTTCTTCTCCTAGTCCCCTTTCTGATCTTGTAGATTTGTAAGGATAAAGTGAGTAATTGCCTCTCAAGTAGAACTCTAAATGGCTCTAGTTTGAGGCCAGCCCCAACCTAGACCAAAGACCAGAAAGACTGGCTGCCTAGGAATTTAGAAATGGCTAGAGAAGCTGATAAGATGCTGGAGAGCCAGCTTTCTGGCTCAACCTTGGCTTCTTAGGATTCTTCCCTTCAGTGATTCCCCAAACCCTGTCTCAGCATTCTCTTCTACAGCTTATCTTGACCATCCTTTCCTTATCCTGATATTCATGTGAGCACCTGTCCCAGGCAGCCTCAGACCCCCACAATCCTTTAGCACTCTCATTTGGGGAGGGCCTAAGAATGAGGATGGAAGCGAATCACCTAGCCAGTGATTTGAGGTGAGAATCATGATTTGGAGAATACAGGAGAGAGACCCAGATTCTCTGCCTCAAGGCAGAAAGAAGGGCAAGGTGTCTGTTTTGGATTTTTTTTGTTTTTATTTTTGTTTTTGCAGGAGAGGAGTGCAGACACTGGGCTGTGGAGACCGCTGTGGCCGCCTTCTGGGAGGGGCATCTCTCTGCTCCTTTCTGCGCCTCTCCCTCCCCTGTTGTAGCAACAGCGCCCCAGCTTTTCCACCCCCCATCTCTCTGCTCCCCCTCCCCCTCAGCTCTTGGAGCCCAGTGATTGGCGGCTGCCTGCTGCAGGGCCAGCTAGGTTTATAGCTTTGCGGCAGCTAGGGAGAAAGCGAGGCCAGAGACAGGAAAATGGAAACCGACCAAGAAACAGAAAATGAAGAAAAAGAAGAAGAGAAAGAGAGGGACACAGGACAGATAGAGAATCCAAAAGACCACCCCCCAAAATTAGTAGCCTAATGTCAAAATAAGACTGAATGAAATAGGAGTGAGCACAAAGAAAATTGTAGTTGTCGATAAAAGACGAAGAATATGTTACGAGAGAGGGAGAGAGGAAGGAGAGAAAAGTATAGACAGAATAACACTCGGACAAATCTTGAGAATAGGGATGTGCTGGACTTTCCAAGGCAGGGGACAGAAATTTCCAGTAGGAGGCAGAACAGGTATTTAAGGGTTCCCAGAAACCATTCTGTGATATAGACACAACAGGCTGGAGGACTGTCCGAGTTTCCCCCACACCTCTTACATGTCCCCACCAGCCTGCAGTATTAAGGTGACTGAGGAAAAGTCTTCCTTAAGGACACTTCACTGAGGTAGGAGGATTGTTGCAAGTTTGAGGCCAGCCTGGGCTACAATGTGAGCTCAAGGCCAGCCTGAGCTTCTAGACCTTGTCTTAAAAAGACAAAAACAAAAAACAGACAAAAAAAAAAAAAAAAAAAAAAAAAAAAAAAAAAAAAAAAAAAAAAAAAAAAACAAAAACATTTCAGGGACCCTGGGTGGAAGCATTTGGCTCTATGGTGAAAACTGAGGTCTGAGATTTAGGAGAGATTTTAGTATTAATGCTGTCCTTTGTTGAGCATGAATTAATGTGGTGTCTCAATTGGCACATACCACTTTACCTTATAGTTATTTCTCTGTGTGTCTTTTTGCTAAAATATAAGCTCCTTAGCAGCAAGATCTGTGCCTGTCCTTCTTTGTGGCTCCCACAGTGCCTTGTTCTTGTTTATTGAGTGAACCAGTGAATGGCCCCTGGAGATGTTTAAGCAGAGGTTGGATGACTACCAATGAAGAATGTAGTCTAGGGAATTTCTGCACTGAATGAGAAGCTGGAAATATGTCTCTAAGAGCTCTTTTCATTTTGATGTTCTGTGTTCTCTCTCTATATATCCTACTTCTTTTCCTATGTTCCTAAATCTGCAAGGGTAAGAGGCAAAAATAGGAAATCCCAAATTATTAAGTATGTACTGTGAACCAGGCCCTGTTCAAGGCATTTTGCATGTGAGCTCTCATTTTGTAGGTGGGTGTTAGCCATCTTTTGAAGCTCTGGGCTCAGAGAGATGGGTGTTTTGCTCCATGTCACTTGATTAGGATGTATGATAAGCAAGGTTGATTGTGTTCAAAGCCTTGGTGATTTCCTTGATGCTGTATTTCTACTAATTTGGGAGAAGAAAGAGGAGTTGTGAAATGAAGGAAAGAGGGAGAAGACATGGCATTTAAATTCAGGGTTGGGATTGATTCTGGACTCTAAGCAAGAGAAAAAAACCCTACCTTTGTAAGTTAGAATAAGACATATTTCTGTTCTCACTTGAATATCAAAAGACCTGAAGAAAAAAAAGTATGAAGAGACAAGGGCAGGGGTGTGCTGAACATGGGGTCTGGAGGCCTGAGGTCCTAGGTTTGGGGAGTATGGGTTTTAGGATTATGGTGATAAGAGATCAGTGTGGAATCCAGCAATGTGCAGGCTATGGGGGTCCTACCTTGTGGTAGAGCTTAGGCCAGTGCTGTGCAGTAAACATTTAACAGCAATCTTTCAATATAAGTTTAAAATTTCTAGCAGCAAATTAAAAAAAAACCTTTAATATATATTATTTAAGGTAATATAGCCAAAATGCTATCATATCAACCTGCAACCAATATAAAGGTATTTATTTATGTTATTATGTTAATAGGCAAAATGCCTATTATGTTGTTGTTTATTAAGTTTATTTTATTTTATTGAAGAACAAATAACAATGAGACAATTTCAAATCAAATTAGTAGGACAGGGGGCTGGGAGATGGCTCAGTGGAATAAGTGCTTCTCTGGCAAGTACAAGGGCCTGAGTTCAATCCCAGGTTCCGCAAAAAAAAAAAAAAAAAAAATTAGTAGGACAGATTCAACAATACATTGCACATTGTTTTCGTAGTGGCCTTTTGTTGTACAAGGTGTATACATGATACTCTATCTACAAACACTATTAGAGCAGATGCCTCTAATCAATGAATCAAGAGAATGTAGCTGTATACCTATCTTTTTTAAAAGCTGAATTATAGTATAGTTTCAATAATTAATACTTTTTTACACTGTTATCTTCCTAGTGGTTATCCATAGTACAAGAAGCAGACAGGATATCCTGTCCACACACTATTAGTGCAACTCTTCCTTCTCATAGAATTATGCAAAAGTAGCTGCATATTTGTTTATTAAGTTTATTAGAGAGAGTAAAAGTGAAGAAGGAAAGAGAAACTGGTTCTGCAGGGCAAGCTTGGGCTGAGTAAAAGGAGGAAAAGCAAAATAGAAGGGCACCCTGCAGAAAGCAAAGCAGACTACTCTGAGTAAAGTCAGGATAGCCAACATAAAAGTAAAATATTTACATTTTTTTAAAGTACTAAGTCTTTGAAATCTGTTATGCAATTTATGTTTATAAAGCGCCATTTGGTCTGGTTACGTCTCAAGCATACAGGGGTAGCTGATGCCTACCACAGCGAATAGTGGGGCCTTAGGCTTTAAGTCAAGTTAGATGCTGGGGGAGGTGGCATTGAATTCCCAACTACTCAGGTAGGTGAAGGCAAAAAGACAGCTTGAGCCCAGGTGTTTCAGATCTGTCCTGGGTGTTAATGGGACTGAAATTGATCAAGATGTGTTGAAAACTATGTATTATTTTCCCCAAATGAACCCCATAATCTTTACAAATAATTTTTTTGGCATTGAAAATCAAACTCAAGATCCTGTCCTTGCCAGCCCATAATATTTTAATGTTAATATGCACTAACAAAGTAATATTTTTTCTTAGGCCAGGGAGGTGGCTCAGTGGAATAAGTGCTACCCTGGCAAGCACAAGGGCCTGAGTTCAATCCCCGGTTCCACCAAAAAAAAAAAAGTAGTATTAGAGGGCTGGGGAGATGGCTCAGTGGAATAAGTGCTTCCCTGGCAAGCACGAGGGCCTGAGTTCAATCCCTGGTGCCGCCAAAAAAAAAAAAAAAAAAGTAATATTTTTTCTTTAAAACAAAAAGAGAAAGTACCTCATGCTTGGCTGGCAAGAGGCAGCAGAATCTTTGAAGGGGCCTCCCAGACATCTTAGCTCTGGGCCTTGATTTTCCTCACACCTTGGTTCAGGCACCTGGGCTCTTATGTGAGTCTGAAGATGTCTCAATTCCCACAGGTACTGTGGGTTCATTGGAGGCTCTGTGGAGTCCAGCCATTCAGTAACTTCACCCCTGACATTCTTCCAGCTCTCCTGCAGCCCACTGGCAGCTGATCCAGTGGCTTCTAACGGTCACTTTCCTGGCCTGCCTGGTGCTACCCTTGCCCTCAACTCCTCTCTCCTGAGAGGCTTCTTGTCTCCCTGACCAGGGCTTTGCAGTCTTTCTTGTAACTCTGCACTCTCCATCCTCCCCTTTCATGATGGTCTTCTCATAAGTTCTGGTTCACCCTCTTACCCTTACCATTCCTGTGAGGAGAACTTTTTTCATTTTTAGCACTTTTACTGTCAGGAATCGTATATCTCTATTTCTAGCTTCAAACTTTTGATCTCTGGACTTAAATATCTACCCAACTGCATACTGCATCATGTTCCCCTTCAGAAGATTCCTAAAACATACTTGGCATGGTGGAACTCTGGGAAGCTGAGGCAGGAGGAATTCAGATCTGAGGTCAGCCTGGACAACGTAGACCCTGTCCTAAAGCAAAATTTTAAAAGGGCTGGGGGAGATAGTTCCAGGGTAGAGCACTTGCCTAGTAGGTATGAAGTCTTGGGTTCAATCTTTAGCACAGACAAAAGAAAAATTATGCCCCAAATATTAGGAATCTATAAGCAAACTTCAACTACTTTTTCCTCACATGTATTTTTCTCCGCTTATATTAATTATTTGGAGAAAGGCATCATCAGTTTTCTGGTCATTGAAACCAGACACACAGGGGCTGGGGAGATGGCTCAGTAGAATAAGCACTTGCCTGGCAAGTGCAAGGGCCTGAGTTCAATCCTCAGTTCCACCAAAACCCAGAAACACTGTATCAGCTTGACTCCTGTTCACTGCCCATATATATAATTATCTCTAGGTCCTAATAATTCTGTTCCTAAGATTTGATGCTCATCATTTTTACCTGTGCTATTACAAGAGATTCCTAACTAGTTTCTGTGGGCTTTCTTGATTTGGCAATAGAATCTAAGTTGCATAAGGGTAGGCATTCTTGCTTTTTTTTTTTTTTTTGTGGGCTTCACTAGTGCCTAGAACAGCAGTTGGTACCTGGTAATGGACACCCCACTAATCTTGATGAACGAATGTGTGAGTAATGTCAGTAGGCCATATTTCTGTCTCATTTCCCACACTGCATGTCCTTGCCCAACAGCCCTACCTAAGTGTTTAGATTTGTGAGCACACTGTTTCTTCTGTCTGCATATGCTAGGCTTACATCTACTCATCCCTTAAAGATCCAGCCCCACGTTGTCACCCATGGGAACCTTTACTTTACCTTTTGGTTAAGTTTTCCTTCTCTGTGGTTCTAGAGTCAGCTGTGTACACCTCCAAAGCAGCAGTTATCTTGATTCCTTGTATTTGGTGACTTACATCAACTACAAGCTATCTGAGGGCAGGGCTTTTAACCACTCCATCTCTACTTCTATAAATAACACATTTATTTATTATGTATTTGGTTGTTATAGGGTCTCACTACACAGGTCACACTCATAGTGATCCTCCTGCTTTCAGCTTCCCCAGCTCTGGGATCACAGGTGTGCACCCCTATACCCAGACTCTGTGGCCATCTCAGCTTGTCCTAGAGGTGGTGCTGGCATGGCATGTGTGCCAGGGATCGAACCGTGCTCCCTGTGCTTGCCTAAGCAGGTGCTTTAGCCCGCTGAGCTATCTCGCTGGCCCAGAACACTCCTTAAATTAACAGAAACGTCTCTATCTCATCTGGCACCACATTTTATTTTTTCAACTACATGTCAGTATGTGTTGGTCATGTTTGATTATTTCAAGCTAGTTAGTCCAGTGCTGTTCTTTTTCTCCTTCTCTTTCTTCTTCTTCTTGAGATGGCACCTTGCTATGTTGCCCAGGCTGGTCTTGGGTACCTGGGCTTAGGGGATTCTCCACTTCAGCCTCCCAAGTACTGAGACTTGAGTTGTTATTACTCTTGGCTTTTTTATTCTTTGTATATATCATTTTGTATGTATGAAAATTTAAAATTAAAATAATATAGAAAGTATTTTTGGATGACCACACTCATGTGCAACTCCCTTTATCAGCATTTAGGATCACAGAGATACATAAATACAAAATTTTTGTTTGTTTTGAGACAGGGTCTCACTTTGTAGTTCAGGATTGCACTCTAATCCTGCCTCAGTGGCCCCAGTGCTAGAATTACAGGTATGTGTCACCACTCCTGGCTAGAATTTATTTTCAAATTGTTTATAGTCTAGAGAGAAGAAAAACTTGGATATGTGATATAGCATTTTTACTTTTGTGTGTTTGTGCTACTAGGAACAATTCAGGATTTGCACATGCTAGACAAATACTCTGCCACCAAGCTGTATGTCTAGCTCTTCTAATTAAAAAAAATGTGTTTTCTCCCTTTTATGTATTTGGTACAGGGTCTCACTATGCAGCTCAGACTCATAGTGATTCTCCTGTTTTCAACCTCCTCTGTGCTGGGATTACAGGTGTGGACCACGATGCTCAAGTGCAGGAATGGGAATGGAACTCTGGTCCCTGAACTTGTGAAAGCAGGTCCTTAGTCCACTGAACTATCCTGCAGACCCCTTTTTTTTTTTTTTCAGAACCAGGGATTGAACTCATGCCCTTGCGCTTGCCAGGGAAGCACTTATTTCACTGAGCCATCTCCCTCACCCCAATTTTTTTTTTTAAGAGTGGCAAAGTTTCACATTTATTAGATAGGAGAAAAACAGACAGGTAAGAAAAAGCAGACACTACACAGTGAGTTCTGGCTGAAAAGGGAGGGAAAAATACAACCTATAGTATAGGGTGGGCTACTGTTAAGAGGCAAGATAGCTTAATTTTTAAGATTTTGAGACAAGGTGCCCCTAAGTTGCTTAGCCTGGCCTTGAACTTGCAATCCTCCTGCCTCAGTCTCCTGGGTAGCTGGGATCACGATGTGCACCACAACTCTGAGTATGTTTTTATATATGTGCTACATAGGTATTTCCCAGGGTAACTGGGAGAAGTCAGGTAAGGCTTCACAGAGGAGGTGGCCTTTGAGCTGAGAAAAGATGGTGTTCAGAGGCATGCAGAGTAGACATTTATGTAGAATGGTTCTGTTATCCTGGATATGAAGTTGCTCAGGGTGGGATGGAAGGTGGAAAGGTAGGCTAGGGCCAGATAGTGAGGACTGTGGAAGCGAAGGACCCAGGGTCACGAGGCCGCTGGGGGGCGGAGCCGGCTGCCGGGGAGATTCTAGTCACTTCTGCCTCGCGGCAACCGCCCCCTTTTGCACGTCTTACGGAGCCAGCGCCAGCGCCTGGGATCGGGCCGCAACCTCTTCAGCAGCCGCCCGTGGTCTGCCGACCATGGATCCCCGTAAAGTAAACGAGCTT
>PVKA01046158.1:0-15099 GCA_004027165.1 Ctenomys sociabilis | reverse complement strand
TTTTTTTTTTTTTTTTTTTTTTTTTTTTTTTTTTTTTTTTTTTTTTTTTTTTTTGTCTTTTTGAGACAGGGTCTCACTATGCAGTTCAGGCTGGCCCTAAGCTCACTTTGTAGCTCAGGCTGGTCTCGAACTCACAACAATCCTCCTGCCTCAGCCTCCCAAGTGCTGGGATTACAGGCTTGCGCCACCACGCCCGGCTCTAGACCTTTTCTTTTATGTAGTTTTCTTTTTCTCGGTTTGAAACATTTGATTTATTCATTTTTTATCCCTTGTAATCTATTCCAATGTCACATGACAATTAATTCCTATTAAATAGTAATTAAATATTGATATTCTATTAAGGATTTCTAACGCCAAGTGGAAATAGTCTTGGAACATTTGTGTTAATAGATTACTGTTTACATTACTTTGCTGAGCTAAGGTTTGTGTATCAAAGAGAAAATACATATTTGAGATTGAAAGGCTTAAACTTAGAAATACTAAAATGAAAACTTACATAACAACGTGACTAGAATTTAAGAAGTTGAAAAATATCCCCCTGTATTGTCCTTTATTCCTAGGGAAACATCACTGGGTCCCTTATGCATCAACATGTATTTAAATTTGTGGAAATTCTTGGTCATTTATATAAAGATATTTTGAGAGTGGTGTGTTGATCTTGGTAATGTAAAATATTAGTTCATTTATTCAATTTCATAATAATGTTGAATCTTCCAGATAGAATAGGGAATGTATTTCTGAGGGTTAGAGAATATTGACAAATGAGAGGAAAAAGAGAGAACTAAATAGGAAGGAAATAGCTGCTATTTAAGATGTAGTGTGTCTTGTGTCCTGTGTTAAACATTCTACATATATAAACTACTTTAATTTTTGAGGCAACTGTAGCATAAACAGTATTCCTATTTTTATGGTGAAAAGAGCCAGATTCAGAGAGGTAATGTGATATGGATAGAGGCAACTTCCGTACAGATCTTTTAATGTCAAGGCCCAGGTACCTAATCATTGGTCTGTATGTCCTTTTTCTTTGACAGTGCTATATTTGAAAAAGGATGCCCAAAATGAGAGAGAAATTTAAAGTAAGCAATGAGAAACACTATAGTCATCTTAGAGATTTCCTAAGTGTTCAGGCTTTCTGATACAGTGATGAGAGAGAAAATACTTCATGATATGAATTGCAAGGTCTTGCTGAAATCCCTCAGAACTGAAAATGTTCAGTATTTACTTATTATACAAACTACATCTTAAAAAACTCAGGATCAAAAGAAGGTCATGAATTTTTCATTGAACTAAAATGAAATAGCTAGAGTAAATTCCCATGAGACTGATTAAACTTATACAATTGAAGGTGTTAAAAGAAAATGGCTTTTGATGTCTGTTTTTCTTTCTATCTTCCTTTGTCTGTAGTCTGTGCATTGTTACAGTATGCTGGATGGGGCAGAAAGTAGGAGCCAGGGATATTATTGTTTGATCTGACATCACTATTTGATTGAAACATTGGGAAAGTAGATGAATTTTTCTCTGTCAGGTCCAAACTCTCAGCAGTTGCTATGAACTGAGCAGTCTAAACCATTGTGTTAGAATTTAAAGAAGCTTTATTGAAATTTCTAGAAAGAGATTAAGTATGACTGAGAAAATTCAGATTGTTTTCTTCTAGTAGTGAAATGAACAAGCAAAGTAAATAAATGTAAATTTAATGTATAAAGGAATCTCAGTGTTAGTTGTGTCATTTGAAAGTGTATGAGAACAGTAAAGGTGGAGGCAATAGATTATCTAGTTTCTAATTAATTTTAGGATCTCTTTCAGGACACACACACATCATGACTCAAAGAATGACAGAGGGGTTCTCAGGATTGTTTCAGAAATATTGCATGTGTTGGCTTATCCAGAGCATAATAGACCTTATTTTACCTTGCTGTCTTTTGTTAGAGTAGATGTTCAGCAAAACATATAATCCTTTTGCTGTTGGGGAGAGGTGAATGTATTCCCAGCAAATAACAGCTTTTTCCTTCATTGTGTGATCCACGTTAACCAACTTAAACAGACCCTTACTAGGACTAGATTGTTCTTTTTGTTCTGTCAGGATCTGTGCTATGTAACAGGCTATGTTCCTATTTTTCTCTCTATTCAGTCCTCAAGTACAATGCTCACTGATGATTTATTGGATATTGTTTTTCTTGCTTGAAGGTCCTCAATTGTGAACTGTCCTTTTTCTAATTCTTTAAAAGGACTATCAGTTCCTTTCTTACTTTCAACATATCCTAGTCATCTCTTCTGTCTCTGAATTAGATCCCTTCCCTCCTGTCTCCTCTAGACTACATTTTGTTAATATCCTCACTCTCCCTGTTCCACTGGCTCCTTTGTCTTGCTTCTGTCTACTGAGCATTCACACCCCAGCATTTTTTGATATGATTTCTGTCTAATTGTCTTTCTTTATTATTATTTCTCTTACTCCTTTCACTGACAAAATTTAGTTGCCTTAATTTTTTAATTAATAAATTACAATAGCATTATGGCTCAGATCTAAAATATGACCCTCCCTCAAGCTCATATGTTTGGAAGGTGATTTGATCCTAGTGATATACTCATTAAAAGCTGAGTTCAGTACCTGGATGTGCTGCTAGGAGGTGAGGCATGTTTTGTAGGTGGACCAGTATGGGCATGACCCTGGAGGATCCATTCTTGTCACCTGCTCCTCCCTTTTCTCCCCAAATCTTTTTTGTTTTAATTGGGAAAGGGTCTACAGGGTCTTCAGGGTCTCACTATTAGATCAGACTTTGTAGTGATCCGCCTGTTTACAGCCTCCCAAGTGCTGGATTATAGGTATGCGCCACCATGCCCAGTCTCAATTTCCATGTTAGCATGCCCCAGGGGCAGGGCTAGCACAGCAAGCTCAGGAATCAAACCCCCAGATCCTGCACCTGCTTGCAGGTGCTTTAATCCACTGAGCTATTTGGCTGGCCCTTCTCCCTGAATCTTGATTGGGTTCCGCTCCTTTGCCCTGGCATGGCTTTCTGCCATGTGGTATCTGCTCTCAGCTATCAGACTGAAACCCTGGGCCAAAATAGACTTCTCTTTTAAGTTGAAGACATAGATATTCTATCACAGTGACAAGAAAGTGACTAATGTAGATACTAATACCTAATACAATAATGGAAACAGAACTAGAGGCTATGAGTTCTAGCAAGGAATTGTTTACATTATTCAAGCTTTAAGATTTTATATGAGGCTGAATGTAAAGATGATTCACTAACAGGATCAGCAGAGGACATTTTCCTACCAGTATTGAGGTATATGTATTGCTGGAAGCTTTTAACCATACCAATTGGGAGAAATAGGAACAAAAACCAGATGTGAAAAGTTTTCAGTTTCATCAGAAAAGAAGCACTTGCAATGTTGGAGCTGTGGAAAATATGATTACTAAGAGGATTATCATTAAGAGAAGCCAAGTAGAAATAATGTTAATAAGGTACCTCATGGATTAGCAAGACCCCATTGAAAGAGGGTACAGAGAAAAAAGGAGCCCCTGGGTCACCTGCTTGAAGAATGCCTAGGAATATGGTTCCTGGAGATTCATTTCTTTGTGGTCAGCCATTGAGGTACTCACTGGCCTCTAAGCCTTGATCCAGAAAAGCCCAAGTTACTCATGAGGCTTAAGGAAGATCTTGGAATCACCCATGTGATTCTATTTTTCTTTCAGGCCTGCAGAATTCAAGAGTTATGGGGTCATGGAAGCTTGTACTCAGGTTTCAGAAGAAGAACAGAGATGCCACATAGTGTGTCCTGGGGAGGGAAAAGTGTGCAACCTTAAGAGTAAAGATGCTTTTGGTACTGAGAATCAAACTCATGGCCTTGTGCCAGGAATGTGGAAAATCTGCTAGGGAAAGCTACAGAGAGCAAACATAGCCAGCCCAAGAGAGAAGTTGTCTGGCCAGAGACAGGCAAGCCCTTTGGAGATTGCAGTTTACTACCACTTACCCTGGGTACTACATGATTTAATGTTTGCCTGGATGCACTTCAATCTTGCTTTGGTCCCAATCCTTGATACCCTTATTTTAAAAAATGCATTTAGTACAGGGTCTATAGGGTCTCACTACACAGAATGGACATGTAGTGATTCTTCTCTTTTCAGCCTCCCAAGTGCTAGGATTGCAGGTGAAGCATACCATGCCCAGTCTCAATCACTGTCTTAGTGTGCCCCAGGGGTGGGGCTGGCATGCAGGCCGGGGATCAAGCCCTGGTACCTTTGCCTGTCTAAGCAGGCACTTTAGTCCACTGAGCTACCTGGACACCCCTTTATATACTCTTATTTCTCCTTTTTGGAATGGGAACATTAACCTTATTCCATTGTTGGAAGTACTTAAATTTTATTTTTATTTTTACAAGACCTTAAAGCTGATTTGCTTTAAGTCTCATAGGAGACTTGATTTAGACTTTTATAATAATGCTAAAACTGTTAAGACTGGTGGCTCTTGAAGAAACACTAAATGCATGTTTCATAATGAAATGAATCTTCTCATGGCCAAGGCAAACTTAAAAGGTTTTGGAGCTGGGGATATAACTCAGTGGCATAGTGCTTGCTTGGCAAGCACAAGGTCATGAATTTGATTCTCAATGCAAAAAAGAAAAGCAAAATAAAATAAAAAAAAATCCCAAAGCCTTTTGGTCCTGGGAACTTTGACTAGGTTATCATTCAGATCTAAAATGCCAGTCAGAAGTCCCATGTGCTTGGAAGCTGACTGGATGATAGAGGGTGCCAGCTGATTCACCCATTGATGACTTCAATACCTGCATTTACTTTCAGCACATTTTTTCTGTCTTGAAGACAGCTGACAGTGGACTGAAGCCAATAGTCCAAGTGATGAAACATGACTAAAAAAACTGAACATGTGGAATGACCGCTGCGTGTGCCTGCAATCACTGATGTGTGACTTAGCCAGAACTCACTCATGGAAGCTCTCTCCTCCCTTGTCTTCTCTAGAAGTGCTGCCATAGCTTTCTCCACACTGCCCAGGCTTCATTTACTGAATAATTTTTCTTCTCTGATTTGCATGATAGAATCCTTGAAGGGCATTTCATCAAATCTCTTCTTTCATTTGTTTATTAAAATTAATTCCAGCCTTTTTTCTAGTGACTCCTTGGATCTGCATTATTTTGTCATGGCCTACTTTGAGCATTAGTCATACTTCTTCAGGATCAAGATGCTGGTTTATATGTTTTTTTCTGTAAATGAGGTGCTCAGAAAGTTCTACTTATTCCATATTGGGTACACCATGCCTACCTCTTTATAAGCTTGGTTCATTTTGCTAGGGTTAGTTTAAATGACCACCCTGTGTAGAATAAGTCTGCTTTCTTGCTCTTCAAACAAGTAGCCACATCATGATTTTGTTGTAGGTGACTTTTAGGGTCTACTTTGGACCTCAATTATGTGAGTGAGTTAAGGTATGAAATGATAGACTCCAAAGCCTGCTATAATGGCCACAAATTGAGACACCTTCTAGAGTACCTTTCATCCACTCTGTCCCCAACAGCTAGAATATAGTGATTACACAGCAGATATTTAATGAATACTAGTACTCATTGTGTGGTTGAAGATGTCCCTTTTCTTTGTACTTTATTTTTGATGTTTATGCTTGGGTTTTGCTTTTTTCTTTTATTTCTAGTGAAAAGTCGCACAGAGGATCTGATCTTTTCAAAAGCAAGGATGGTAAAAATTAATTTTATACAGCTCAACATTCATTTTTTTCTATCCCTGATTTAACAGACCAAAATAGCTGACTTTTCTAATTTAATTCCAAGTAACTTTTAAGAAATAAGAGAAATAAAATAATTTGAACACTTTTAAAGAGTTGAGAGTTCTAGCTATTCTAGTTGTTTACCTGACATGCATCTTTTTAAAGATATTTTCACATGGTTCCTTATAAAATAAAATTCTAACTTTCTTATTAGGAACTTAAGAATAAATATTTAAATTCTCTGACAATGATTTTTCCTACAGCAACACTTGAATGAAATATCTTTTCACTAAAAAAAACTCAAACAAAAAACCTGTAGGCAAAATAAAATTTAGTCCAGTTTTAAAAAAACATAGCTTTAATTATAATTATTGTGCTACACTGATCTGTAGTCACAGTTAAATTTTAACTTAGGAATAAATTTATAATACACTGTACATGAAAGAATTGTTTGAAGTCTTATGATGTTTGCCTATACATTAAGAACATTTACCAACATATTTAATTTCTTTTCGTGTGTGTGTGTGTGTGTGTGTGTGTGTGTGTATGATTTTGTTTTTAGAGATGGGGCTTCACTATATAGTTCAGGGAGCCCTTGAACTCATGCATCAAGCCTCCTGAATGCTGGGACCACAAGCATGCACCACAGTGCGTGACAACAATGTATTTTAATTTTAACACATTGGTAATAATGTATCATAGCTTCTGTTTTCTAGAGAATGATTTAGTTCCTTTTTAAAGAGAAAGATGCAAGGTCTTTATTTAGCTTAAGTATAAGAGAAATATTTAAAGAATGTTTAAGGCTCTTTTGAGTGGTTCTTGAGCTAAATCCTGCAAAGGGCTTGCCCAGATCCCCATAATTGTCACTTCTGTCATTGGTGGATTTTTTCCCAGGCCTTGTAATGAGAACACTAAATTTTCCTGTGGTTTTTTGCTCCTAGAGTTGGAGAGGTCACACAACTCTATTAGAATTAATGACTTGATTGTTTTTTTTATAAAATTGGGAAGCCATTCAATGATGCTATTCTTTTCTACTCATTTCTGCAAGCACAGCTGTCATGCTAGCACCCTAAGCAGCCTTGTTGAGAAAGTGGAAGTCCATCAAGAAGAAAAAGACTGGAAGTTCATACAGTTCAGACTTGTCATAGTTCAGGTCTAGATGTGCCTCTCAAGTCTCATGCAGTCATGGGGCAACAGGCTTCTAGAATTTGTGATCAGTTCATTATCCAATGCTGGGCTACACCTGCCCTGGGGCAGATAGCCTGACTGCAACATAAGGCAGGGGGAGAGGCTTACTCTCGGCTCCTCCTCCCTTTTGGCTTTTGCTGTTTGGGTATTTATCACCTCCATGAAATGCTGCCCTCTGCCATGTGCCACTATGCCTTCGAGCCAGGAAAGTATGGACTGAAATCTCCACAAACTGTGAGCTGAATAAACCTTTCTTTTCTTTATTTTGTGTGTCAGGTATTTTGTCACAGCAATGAGAGAAGAGTAACTGAGACCAGACCCAAAGGCTGTGGAGTCATTTAGCCAGGATGCATTTCAGGACCCAAGTGTTTTCTTGATGTGAGAAAATGTCCCTTTCAATAAATTCTTCCATTACTCTCAGTTACTTTACTGCCCAATTGGTGAGGTATCTGCTTTTTTTTACTGAATAAAAATGAGTTTGTTGTTGTGTTTATGGTATTATTTTTGAGAATTTGTCCTAGTATAGAGTTCCAAAAGTCCCTATATAGTTCAGGGAGGCCTTGAACTCATGATGAAACATTTCTGTTTTATAACACACATGCATTGGCAAAATGTGTGTTTCAAATTATTTAACTTGAGCTTAGGGGAATTTTATGATGTAAGACAACTTGGGTTTGAAGCTAAGACATAATTGGAAGCATGAAATTAAAAAGAGAGATAATGATGACTGCATCATGGAGTTTTATGCCTTTAATTATTATGATATGTGAATACACATTATTTAAAACTGCTTTTGTATTGAAGTATCTGCAAAAAATCAGTATACTGTCCTCCATCCTTCCTCCTTTGCCCCCTCCCTTCCTCCTTTGCTTCCTTCTTCCCTTCCTCCCTCCTTCCCTCCCATCCTCCCTCCCTCCCTTTCTTCCTCTCTCCCTGTCTCCTTTTCTTTTGTTCTTATTTGGCACAGGATCTTACTACACAGCTCTGACTTATAATGATCCTCCTATTTCAGCCTCCCCAGCTGGGATTACAGATGTGTGCTACTATGCCTATTTTCAGTTACCAGCATGGTGCACCTGGGTGGGCTGGCATGGCATGTGGTACTGGGGTTTGAACCAGGGTCAGTGAGCTTGCCAGGCAGGTGCTTAGACCACTGAAATACCTCCCTCACCCCCATCTCCTTTTTTTGCACTCTCTCTCTCTCTCTCTCTCTCCCTCTCTCTTCTTTTTGAAGGAACTAAAATCAAGCTTTTATACATGTTGCTATGGTCTACATTTAAAATGCTCCTCACAGCCTCACGTATTTGGAAGCTGACTGCATTGTGGACGTATTATGGCTGGCTTAACTTGACTCTGCTTCCTGGGTGCCATGCTCTGAGCACCTCTGCTTCCCCATGCCCCTCTGTCATGTTGTCCAGCCTTGAAGCTAGCCAACTATGGACTGGAATGTGGGCTAAAATAAACCTATTCTTTTAGGGCTTGGGAGAATAAGCACTTGTCTGGCAAATGCAGGATCCTGCATTCAATCCCCGATACTGCAACAAAACAAAACAAAACAAACAAAAAACCAACCAGCCAAACAAACAAAACCTATTCTTTTAAAGTTATGAGTAGCAGCTATTTTGTTCCAGTAACCAAGAAAGGGACCCAAACATGTCTAAGCTAAGCTCTAAATGTCTCCGACCCTCAATTTTCATTAAGATGCATTATTATATGTTGAAAGTCAAGGAATTTAGAAGCTTAAGACATTCCATCAGATCTCATTTCTGTGAATTGTAGATTTGGTTCAGGTACTTCATCTTTCTGATCTATGGTTCTTTGTCTGTAGAGAGGGAAAGTAGAACCTACCTAGGACCTACCATCAAATGATGGAAGTGGTGCATTTGAAATCTTCCAGTCCTTGCCTCATATCTGGTAATCAGTAGATGTTATTGTTCCTTCTGACTTGGTTGAGTTTGCCATTCAGCATTTTGTTTCTATATTTTAAAATAAATGCTTTTGTACATTCTTGTGTACTTTGTAATGGCTTACTTAGAAGGTAAACTAGTAAAAGCTAAATAAAAGTATAGAATCCTTGGATATTTTTCAGCCTCTTTCTCTACATCTATGTATCTATATCTTGATGTATATCTATATGCATATTTATATCTATATCTACATATCTGTGTGCATCTTCTTTATCTTACAAGTTTTTAGGACCGGTGTACCCCTTACTTTTTTCTTGAAAGTTTATAATTTATCTGAATGTTCTGCTGATTACCATCCAGAAATTCAATTGTATGTGATATCATATATGATAATTTTTAAAGATGTGCTCATTCTATTTTGACTGGAGGTTTATAACTGAGTTGAATATTTATAGCTTTAACAAGGTAGGTAAACCACTTTTTCTTTTCTTTTTTTTTTTTGCAGTATCAGGGATTGAACTCAGAACCTTACACTTGCCAAGCAAACACTTATTCTACTGATTCATCTCCCTGACCCTGACTGCTTTTTCATGTGTTTCTTCTTTTTTTTTTTCCACTGTGACCTTTAATAGCTTCTTTGTTTAGATAATATATTTATTAACATTACTGGTGCAATTTTAATTCCTTAATTATTTTATTTTGTTTTCATAATTTGCTCCACAAGTGTGGTAATAATTCATGCATTTTAGGAAGTAAAATTTTAGGAATATATTATTTTTACAAAAATCTGTATTGTTCTTTTAATTTTCTTCATAGCTTTTGGAAACTAGAGTAACTTTGTTTTTTCTCTGCCATGCTTCCTTCACCAAAACCTGAGCCCAATGTTAAAGAGAGAATGACAGTTTGCCCTTATAGTGCTCCTAAAATTAGCACACTCAGCTGAGGCCATGAAACAGCCCTCACTGCAGTCACTGCTTACGTGCAGAAGGAGTGCAGCTCTGCTGTATTGTCACAATATTGCATCTTTCTCAGTGTGTGTTGTGACTCTTGCCAGCAGCACTGGGAATCAGTGTCAGCACTTTTTTTCTATGTCTCCTTGGTGATCAATATTCTTGCTTTGTAGTCTTGGAGGAAAGTGCTTTTTTTGTTCATATCTATTCTTACTATTTGATGTATTTTGGTTGATCTCGTGAATATCATGTGGTAGAACCCATGGTGTTTTGTAAAAATAGATTTTTTTAGCTATGTAGAGCTAAAGTTGATAATAAAATTTATATTGCAATGTTCAAGGCAGAAATTATGAAGGCAGACAGTTCTTTGCATGTAAACTAGTCTCCCCATTTTTACACTTCTCCTTAGTTAACCTGGGGAAGCAAGTTATCTGAACTACTTGGGATTAAGCTCACTTGTCTATTCTTAATTTATGAAGTTTTCAATCCTTAGTGCGATAAAAATTCTTATTAAGCATTTTAAATGAGCCTTTATATAACTGAATCAGACTAATAAGGGCTTGTGTTCTTTGGATGACTGTGCATATTGGCAAGAGAAACTAAGGTGATTTAGAGCTATTCAAATTGTTCTTCAGTACACACAACTTAACTAAGGGTTGACTCTGATGTTGTGGGTAATTTGAGCAACGGTTGGAACTATGATAATAGTAATTGTGAGCCCAACCCATAAGCTCAAATTGTATTTTATTAATATCCCCCAAAATATGCTGAAAACCTAAAATATTTAACATTTATTGGTGCATTCTTTTGCAGAAGACTATTTGAATCATTGTGTAATGATTTTAAGAAATGAAAGAGTGATGCAAAATTCTATCTCAGAGGTTGGGTTTGATCTCTTTCAGGAGGGGTTTATGTCCTTTTTCAGACTCCAGTTTAAGTAAGAAGGAGCCTTTTTCAGGGTATTTGGGACAGTAAAACTTACTGGTCTAATATTATGCATTAATGAAATGAATGCAAGTTGAAATAATATGCATTGTGGAGGTTAAGGGTGATACACAAAGGTTGCATGATCAAAACCTTGTTCTATGCCTACCTACACTAAATTGCGAAATTGCCACAGTTGGTACGATTCTTTCAGTTCCCTTTTTTATAGTTGTAATTGAGTTAGGTGTAGGCTTTGAAATTTGCACCAACCTTACTGTTTGGTTTAAACTTCTTGCTTGTGTTGTTGTAGATTGATTTGATGAATGGTAACTCTGTGTCATTTTTGGTGAAATTGTGTGAAGTCAAGCATAATATCTATTCAGTACTACAGAAGTGCAAGCATGACATTCCATTTGTATTGATTCTAAATCCTGAACATTCGAATTTAATCATGGAAGAATACATAAAATTTACCATACCTACAGTTCAGCTCCATCACATTCATAATTTTATACAGCCAACCTCTGGAGCCCTTTCCATCTCACAAAAGTTAAAGTCTATACCCATTAAACAACAATCCTTGATTCCTCATGCACATTTTCTGAAAACCACCATTTTAATTATTATCTCAACTGCTACCTCCTGTAGGTCAAATTGTATAGTATTTCTTGATTTAACTATCTTCTCTTGTGTAATAAAAAGTCCTTATGTTTCTTCATGTTGTAACATATGTCAGATTGTTTTAGGTTGAATAATCTTTCTTTCTTTCTTTCATTCAAGTTTAGGGAATGGTCTATAGGGTGTTCAGTGTCTCACTATTAGATCAAACTTGTAGTGATTCTCCTGTTTAGAGTCTCCAAAGTGCTGGGATACAGGCTCATGCCACCATGCCCAGTCTTAATGACCATCTCAGTGTGCCATGGGGGGTGGGGCAGGCATGGCAGCCCCAGGAATTGAACCCCTGGCCCCTGTTCCTGCTTGCAGATGCTTTAATCACCCCTTTTTATATACCACATTTTGTTCCCTTATCTATACATGGACACTTAGTTGCTTCAGCATTTTGACTGTTGTAAATGTGACTATTATTGACATAGGTGGAAAAACACATCCTAGACATCGTGTTTTTGGTACTGTTGGGTATATGACCAGAAGAGGAACTGCTAGATCATATGGACGTTCTCTTTCAGTTCACTACAGCACTGCCACGCAGTTTTCCTAGCCACTGCACCCTTTATATGTCCACGAGTGCTCCCAAGTTCCAGTTCTCCACATCAGCATGAGTTAGTTTTGTCTCTTTTTTTTAGTAGTACCTGTTCTAATGCATATGAAATAGTATTTCAGCATAGTCTTCGCTTGTATCTTTCTAGTGTTTAAAATTGAGGAGCATTTTTTCATGTGCTTATTAAATATTTGAGTGTTGCCTTTGAAGAAATACCTATTTAGATTATTTGACAGTTAACTTCATTAATTTGTTTTTGTTTTGTTTTGTTTTTGTATTTTTAGTAATGGTGTATAGGGTCTACAGGGTCTCATTATGTAGATCAGACTCATAGTGATCTGCCTGTGTTCAGCCTCCCAAAAGCTGGGATTATAGGCATGCACCACCAAGCCAAATGTCAGTTGCCCTCTAAGTGCACCCTGGGGGCCAGCGGGCATGCAATGCTGGGGATCGAACCCTGGCCACTGTACTCTGCCTAAGCAGGTGCTTGAATTTGCTGAGCTTTCTTTGGTCAGCCCTTGTTTTATTATTGAGGAGCAGAAATTCTTTATGTGTTCCCCCCCCCTCTCAGATGTGTGATTGCAGAATAACTCTTCCATTTTTGGGTGATGCCTTCAGCTATACAGAAGTTTTAAACTTTTATATATATATTAACTTACTTGTTTCTTTTGTTGCATGTGCTTTTTGTTCCTTTGTGACATCCAATGGTGTCGGACAGTTTTTTTTTTCTAATTTTCTTCTAAGGACTCTATGGTTTTTAACCATTGTATTTAGTCCTTTGCACCCTTGTCAAATTCATCATACATGCAATGGTCCATTTCTAGGCTGTCTAGTCTATCCCCTTGATCAAAATAAGTCTGTCTTATAATAGGACTATAGCATTTTGTTTCAGATAGCATTGCAATCAATTTTACTGTTGGGAGATATGAAACATTCAACTCTGTTCTTTTTTAAAATTCACAGTCTTTTGATACTGCATATGAATTTTAGGCTGATTTCCAAGAGGAAAGCATATTCTCTTTTGTATGTGTGTAGGGTCTCACTGTGCAGCTCGGGCTCATAGTGATAGTCCTGTTTTCAGCCGCCCTCATGCTGGGATCACAGGCCTGTGCCGCCAAGCTCAGACTGCAGTGCCCACTCGGCACCCTGGGGGCATGGGCTGGCACAGCATGTGGTGCCGGGGGTCAGACCCTGGCCCCGCGCTTGCCTAAGCCAGCACTTAGTCTGTTGAGCTGTCTCAGTAGCCCAGATAAATAGACTCTAAGAAAAAACGACACGGAAATTTTGTGGTGATTGCGCTAGACCTGTGGGGCACTGCAGACAGCTGGCCATTTAATATTGCGTTTCCTGGTCCTTGCACTTGGGCACGTCTTCCATGTGTTTGCTCTTTTGGCAACATTTTGTACTTATTCCTAAGTATTTTATTCTTTGGATACTATTGTAAATGGAATTCTTTTCTTAATTTACTTTTTGGGTTTTTTTTTTGAGGAACAAGGGGTTGAACTCAGGCCCTTGTGCAAGTATATATTAATATAAGTACAATGCTATAACTTTCAACAATTGTCAGTCTTCCTATTGGTAGTAATAAGACTATTATACGCTACCAAATAAAGACATTTGGAAATAAAATATTGGAATATAATACGTGTGTTCAGAGTGGTTGTACTGCTTGGCATGGTGGCCATGCTTCTACTGAGAGTGACTCACAGGGCAGAGAGGAGAGACCATGAGTTGTCTAAGCCCAGCCTGAGCATCAGGGAGAACACAGCACAGCGCGCACACACACACACACACACACACACACACACACACACACACGCAGGGTGGAACCATTTAATGGACAGCTCAGAAAGATCTGAGCCCACAAATGTTCATTAAATTTTCATAAAGAGAAGAATAATAGACATCATATGGGTTCTTAATTCTAATTTTAAAAATTTAACAAAGGAAGGTTTGACTTTGAAAATCCTCACTTTTTCTGAGAAGAATGAAAGAGAACATGAATTCTGTACTTCAACATTTTTAAGAGGAAGACTTCCAAAATCATACTTGATTATCCTTAATCCAGATATAATAAGGATCATAAAATGTGCAAAGAACAAAACAGAAAAAATTGAGGTATGCTTCGAATACCTTGTTGCTTCACTACAAAGTAAACATGCATTTAGAATCAGAGGTAGCCACTGCGTGGAAATTTTACTGAGAAATGGTCATTCCTCTACAGATGCTGGAACATTTAAAATTTAACATCAAAATTTTTTAAAATTTTTTTATTAACTTTAATGAGAAAGAAATAGCAATGAGAGTTTCAAAGCAGGTTAGTAGGAGAGTTACAATAATTGATTTATTGCCCATTGTTGTCTTCAAAGTAGTTATTCGTAGTAGAAGATGCAGACATGATCTTGTCTAAGCAATTTTAGTACAAAATCTTTCTTCTCATTTTAATAATAAAAAATTCTTACTAATTGAAATTGTTTAATAAGACCTTGAACTTCTTGTATTTCACAGGTGCACTATATCATTAAAATATTTACTTTGGCAGAACTTTAATCAATATTGATTTTTCACATGTATTAATTTTATATTCCTTCAAAATATAATCTGTGTACTTCCACTTTCTGTAAATACATGTTCAACTGAGTTTATAATTGACATGAAGGGATCAAACCTGCAGTAGTCTAACTTAATGATATTTCTGGGAACTCATTTTACAGGGCTCTGAAGAAGGTAGAGGAGGGTGTGTAGAAGAATAAAGGGAAGAGACTGCACAGTCTGCCTTGGGCTGATCCAGAGGCTTGTAATAAATGAGAGACTGTGCATTCAAGTGTGACACTTTAGAAAACAAATCAAATATACCTATGTTTAGATTAATGTATTATTTATTTGAATATAAATAGTATCTAAAGACATATATATGTAAATGTATATGGAAATGTGTGGTTTTGTTATTTACTATTTATATACAAAAGAGATAGAAAATAATAAGGTAGGATTCTTTTTAAATGGAAAAGAACCTAAAATTAACTAGATCAGAGAGCTTCAGAGTTAACTGTTAAAAATTGTACATGTTGGATGTTCTTTTAAAATACTAGTCAAGTCTGTATAATTGCTAAATTGTCGTGGGATGTATGGTGGTCATGTAGTAAAATACTAAAATGGTAATTTCAGTAATGAAAAAT